>PVHY01013517.1:8493-41237 GCA_004024945.1 Uropsilus gracilis | reverse complement strand
CCACTGAACCTCTCTCTCTATCCAGTCTCCATATTCGAATCTGCATCCCCTCCAATCGAATCCTTCTCTTTGTTTGCACACCCTTTATATACCCTGATTTCCCGCCTTCCAGGAAATCTGTTTCACCTAGACTATTTCACTTTTTTCTTCCCCCTGCATCCCCCTGAAGGGAAATTCCAGCTAAGGTCATTCCCCCATTACCTGTCCTTGAAATCTGCAATCTTAAACAGGAGACAATGGGGGGGGGCACACCCTATCAAAAGCAGTTAAGGAGACAATGGGGGGGGGCACACCCTATCAGATATAGAAAAGAATATATATATAGATCTATCTATCTATCTATCTATCTATCTATCTATCTATCTATCTATCTATCTATCTATCTATCTAATAGGAGAATGCCATTCATAACCTCTATCTATCTATCTATCTATCTATCTATCTATCTATCTATCTATCTATCTATCTATCTATCTATCTATCTATCTATCTATCTATCTATCTATCTATCTATCTATCTATCTAATAGGAGAATGCCATTCATAACCTTACTGGTAAATTACATTTCTGCTGAAAGAATAAGTTCATTGTATTGAGTAATCTGGAATGGTTGCAAAAGGATAATTTTTTTCTTTTGTCATAATTGTATAATGAAAGAAACAAGCAGGTCTTTTTGTCTAAATACTCTGAAATTCTCAACCTTTAGTGATAAAATAAGCAGATGAAGATTATCTTTATAAGATGATGTATGTCAACGTTATATACCTATCATTATGGTTTCCTCATGATTTTGATCACAAATTGTAGGTCTTCTAATTTTCATTTTGCTCATTATTAGCCTGAGGGATCATCTAATTGAATTCCCTAATGCTATTATATCTTGCAAATTGGGGCTAATTTTGTCTTCCAGATAATATCTAACAAAACCAGTTAGGAGAACTATTTGAAGCATTCAGACCCCTGTTTTATGCCTTTTAAAATACAATTTCCTCTAGCAGTAATTAACTCATCTTACCTTCCTAAAGGTGATAACTGATTAGTAAAAGAAATATATGTCTGAAGCAATCTGTATTTACTGTCCAGCATTAAAACAAAATAAGAAAAATAAAATTGAGAGAGAAAAATAATAGACTCTTACATAGCCAGGACTATCACAAATACTTATGTTATTATTTTCAACAAATACAAGGCTTTCTGGTGATTGCTCTATGGGTAATTGACTCTGGAACTCTGACCTTTCAGTTTTTGATAGTGAAACAAAACATTGGTCATATAGAGAAGGCAGAAGGCCCTCTGGAAAGATCCAAGAAAATGGCCCTAACATATATTGCATTCTTACTATCTACCAGAATTTTCACTTAATTTTTACAAGACCTTTAAGAGATGACCATTAACATCCTGGTTCTGCTCAGGCCATGGACTTATTTGGGGTTATGTAACTTGCTCAAGATTAGTGGTAGAATCAGATCTCTCACCTAATCTGTCTGATTCTGATCTCATACTTAGCCATTAGCTCTAAAGCTTCCCATTAGGGAGTAAGAGAGTCAGTCATAATTTAAATTCCATCCGGCAAATATTGTTAGTCCTGGCCACACTCCCAGAACCATGATATGGTTGCTCTCCTCTAGGAATTTGTAGTATTATTAGAAATAATTATAGGATATAAGATGGTATATAACTCAATTTCAAATCAGGTACAGTCAAGAACCAAAATATGAGCAACAGAAAATATGTACTTTGAACACTCAAAAATTCCATTGCAAACAGAATTTTAGATCTTTCCCATTTTCTTGTTGATCAAGTATCTAACTCAATAAAGTCCACTGTATGTAAATAAAAATATAATTTCAGAGAAACCATTTGAATGGTCAAAAGTGCAAATATTCTCTTAAAATCGAGAGCAATATAAGCCCTATGGCTTCTTTTTCCATAGAATTCACAATGAAGAACTGAAAGTTGTATCTCTCCTTGGCATAAGCAAAGGGGTGAAGCATCCTCGAATCATACGCCAAATGACAATATGCAAAAAAAAAAAAAAAAAAAGGCCAATGTGGCAAAATAGAATATTGAATAAAGAACTGGATCTTTGAATTCTGGTGTCAAAATATCCAAAATATTAACTGTATGATTTTAGATAATTGACTGGTCTTTCAGATTCTCAACTTCCCCATTTATAAAATAGAAAGCAGTACCACCAATAGTCCAATGAATTCCCTAGACTGACTGAGATAAGGTGTGAGTCCTGAGCTGGTGTTTTTCATCTTTGTTGCCCCTGTGCCTTGAATGTGACCAGACACAGCACAGGTGTCTAATAAATGTTTGTTGAACCTAATGAAACTAAAGGTAGGTTTATGTACAAAGTAAGCAGAGCTGGAGAAGCATCTCACCACAGTGATGTTTGTGTTAATTATGTGACTCCCCTGAGCCTAGCTGTCCCGGAGTAAAGCAGATTCTTTCATCTGCACCTGTTGACTTGCTGTTAGTTAGTTCAACCCCGCGTTACCCTGGTGTCTTCTCAATGGTTTCAGACCTCACTGAGTCACCAGTATGCATGTCTAGGACTCTCAAAGCCCCCTAAAGACTTGAGATTGGGCTGTTGTGGAGAACATCCTGGGTGGAAACTTTCAGTTAGGAGTGATCAGTGGCAATCTCCAGGCATCTTGGAGTGTGCCCAAAGGGGGAGTGAAGTAAAGGAACATGCAAAATAAATAACAATAGTAGTAATTGCTCTCTCCAGAGAGCACCTTTGACATGCTGATACTTGCCTCTTGCATTGTGGTAGAAATACATGGAAAGAAACAAAGGAAGGTTTCCTTGGAAGCTGTTGTGTAGAGGAGGTCAGGTGTAAATCTGACCTCTATATTGCTGGAGGATGTGTCTGCTTATTGATATTTCCTACTTCACAGAGAGAGTAGGGTGGTAGAAAAACACACTACGATGGCTGTTGTTCAGATTTCTCTCAAGGTAGAATTTTTCACTTTTATATTTATAAAGCAGTTGGACATCTAAATTTCTCTTTTTGAAATCCCCTTTGTTAGGAAGGTACTGAGAAACTTGCTTCCATTTTCACAAAAGAATATAAAGCAAAATGTGTTCGTTTCTCGTTGGTGCCCTCCAGACAGGCCACCTTGATAGCATCAACATCACTTAGCCAGACAGGTTCAGAAACTTGATATTTTTGATGTTCCATTGTTGATTTGATGCAAGGAGAATGCTTTAAGCAAACAAACAAAAACTTGTTTATCAATTTAAAGCAAAAATCAAGTGAATCAGAATTTGACTCGGTTGAAGCATAGTCTCTGTCTAAAAGAAAATTTAGGAACACCATATTTATAATCATAAATATGCCTGGTAATTGTTAAATATTAAAGAAGAGTAGTTAGTTTGATGGATTTGATACTTCATAGTATCAAGCTATGGTAACATGACACTCATTAAGCAGAATGATAGTCTGCCAATAAGGTCAAATATTCAGACTGGCTGAACCTGGCACCATTATTCCTTGGCAGAAGACTCCAGGCAGTTAATCAGTGCCTGGAACAAACACCTCGGAAGACCCCCCTATCCTAAAAGTGTTGCCTTGAAAATTATGCAAATTTTGAAGGTGACCTAAACATTCACTATACAACTAAATTTAGTATGTTAACTTTATATCAGTGTCCTTCCTATAGTCTCTTATTCTAAGAATTTGTCTGTAAATCCTTTAGAATTTTTCTATGCTGCAACCTTATTGTCTAAAAATGACAATTTCACTTCTGCTTTTCAATCTCTTTTCTTCTCTTGCCTTTTGCTCATCTCTAATTACAGCACTGAATATCAGTGACTACAGTGTTCATTCCTGATCCTGTCCCAGTCTTAGGGGGAAGTTTTCAGTGTTCTGTTACTGAAAAATGGTATTTGTTAGGGGGTATTTTATAGATAGTATCTATCACATTAAGGAAGTTTCTGCTCTCAGTGGACTACAAGTTTTCATCTTGAATTAATGTTGAATTTATCAGTTGCTTTTTCTGCATTTGAGATAATCAAGAGATTGTTCTCCTTTTTCTATTAATGGAATGAACTAAGTTTACTTTTTGAATGTTAAACCACACAGAGACTAAAAGGAACTCAACTTACCCTTGTTGGATTTGATTTCCCAATATCTTGGTAAGATTTCTTCAATAATACATATGAAAATAATGGGTTTACTGTTTTCTTTCTTGGCAAAGCTTTTCCATTTTAAAATCAATTTTTTTCTCTTTATTTTTTCTTTATTCTTTCTTTCTTTTTGTTTTTATTCTTTAGATCACAACCTCAGTAAATGGTTGTTGGGATACCTCTCCCTTCCTCTGATGTCCCCTCGTTTCACTCAGACCCCTCTTTCTTTGTGGTTTGTTAATCTGTGTTAAGCCAATTAGTCTCTTTCCTGTGGCAGTGTCCTTTCATTGGGTGAAGGACTGTGTTCTTGGGGACAAGGCGAACCGTGCTTGTAGGTTTTCAGTGTTAACCTTGTGTTGGGCAGCCAGTCTGTCTTTATTTGTGATCGGTCCATGTTTTCTTTTTTTAAAAAATAATATATTTATATATATTTTGCATCATTTCAGTCCCTGGCGGGTCACCCACCACCTCCCCTCCCCGCCTGCTCCAGCTGGTCCCCACTCTCCCCTTGTGTAGTTTCATTTGGTTGACCATATAGTAGTGAAACCATTTGGTTTCTGTCCCTTTCTATCTGGCTCTTTTCTGCTAGAATGACTTCTTCTAGGTACATCCAGGTGTCTATAAATTCATCAAATTTGTCATTTTTATTGATGAGTAATACTCCATGGTGTATATATACCACATCTTTTTCATCCACTCATCTGTTCTGGGGCATTTGGGTTGTTTCCATGTCCTTGCAATTATAAATACTGCTGCAATACACATCTGCTCACAGGTGTCCTTTTGTACCCACATTGAGGTCTCCTTTGGGTAGATTCCCAGAAGTGCAATTGCTGGGTCAAATGGTAACTCCATTTTCATTAGTTTGAGGGTCCTCCATACTGTTTTCCATAGCGGTTGGACCAGTTTACATTCCCACCAGCAGTGTGAGAGTGTTCCTTTCTCTCCACATCCATGCCAGCACTTGTTGTTGCCTGTTTTTTTTGATGTGGGCCATTCTTACTGGTGTAAAGTGGTATCTCATTGTGGTTTTGATTCACATTCTCTGATTGCTAGTAACATTGAGCAATTTTTCATGTGCCTGTTGGCCATTTGTATCTCCTCTTTGGAGAAGTGTCTTTTTAGTTCTTCGCATTTTTTGACTGGGCTTCTTGTTTTGTTTTTTTGTTTGTTTGTTTGTTTGTTTGTTTAGTTGTGTGAGTTCCTTGTAGATCTGTGTTATTAATCCCTTATCACTCTTGTGGAGGGCGAAAATTTTTTCCCATTTGGTTGGGCTTCTTTTAGTTTTTTCTTTTGTCTCTTTTGCTGTACAGAAGCTTTTTAGTTTGATGAAGTTCCATCTGTTTATGTTTTCCTTCAATTTTTTTTGCCTTCTGCAGATGATTCCAGAAAGGGATTTCTGAATTGTACTTCATGGAGGGTTTTGCCCAAGTTTTCCTCTATGTATGTTATGGTTTCAGGTCCATGTTTTCTTGTTGCTGGTTGTCTTCTCCAACCCCTTCTCTGTGTTGTTTGTTGCTTTACTTTATAGTTCTGGCATCTGGTTTAGGGGGCCTCACCCCCAGCCAGTGTTGGTGAAGAAGTTTCTCTGTGGGTACAGGGTACCCGTATCTGTGAATGGCTGTTGTAGATCATCTCCTTTCCCTCAGTTTGCTGTTTTGCTGTGGAGACCATGGCCCATCTCCATGGTCTTCCTCTCTTGTGGAGTGGGGAGGGGAACCTTGCTTTCTTAGATGATGTCTCAGGAATGAGATTTTGGCTCCTTCAGACCCAGTGAGCTTGTATTTATGGATTCATGACATAATGTCTCCATAGTTGTTTCTCCAGTCTCACATGTACTGGTTCTCTCCATATTCCATCTCCTGTGTCCAATTCAGATGTGTGGGTTGGACATTTACATGGTTCCTCACCTATTCTATGATGGTGTTTGTATTATTTTTGTTCTTCCATCTCCTGAAGATTGGCTGGAGAGTGAAATGGAAGGGGCATTCCCCACCCCACCCCCACCCCCATCCATACGCTGGTACCTCCCTGCGTGGGGATGGGGTGGGCAGGCATAGTCCCCAGCTCCCTTGGGGTAGGGGCCTGCCCGAACCCTGCCTCAGGCGTCCTAGCTTGCAGATGGCTGCCCTGTGCAACCACTTGCTGGTGGGCGGGGCTAAGACCCCTCTCTCTCCGTGGACACTCCCCAGGTGGCACAGGGGGCCTACCTGGGGTTTCTTGCTGCCTTTGTTCCCTACTGGAAATGGAACTCTGATGGCCCAGGACCCAGAGCATGCAAGCAGCCATGTGGCTGCTTGCTGGGAGGCCTAAAATCAATTTTATGCTGTTTTTTAAAAAGCCTGGAAAGCTCTGCTTCTGGTTCCTTGAATAATTATTTAAAATAGGTGTTACTCTAAATATTTATAAGACTTTACTGATAAACTTACTGGGTATAGGGTTTAAATATATGTTCATATATTTAAATAATATGTTCAATTTTTGATACATATTGCAATATTAATAACTTTCTCTATATCAGTTAATTGTGCTTTTTAAATAATTTGTCCACTATCATCCAAGTTTATTTGCTAAGCTTGTTTTTAGGATACCTTTTTGTACAATCTAGAGTGGAATAGTCTTTTTACATTGCTGCTGTTATTTATTTGTGTGTTTTCTACTTTAAAAAAATCAGCCTTGTGAGGGTTTTATCAATTTTGTTACTCTTTGCAAAGAACCAATTTTTGATTTGTTGATTTTCTCCGTTGCAGCTTTGAAGTTGATTTCTGGTTTTGTCTGTAATATTTATTTCTTCAAGTCTGATTATTACCTTTTCTAGCTCCTCTTTTTTTTTCTTTTTCTAGAAAAAAGAAAAACACATATCAACACTTAAATTGTTGAATATTAACATTTTTTCTTTTCTAATATATGAATTTATGCTATTTGGGAAAAAATACAATCTCAGTTTTTTTTCCCCCATAGTTTGGTAATGTGTGTGTGTATTTATTATTCAGGTGAGATATTTTCTAATTTACTTTTGTCCCCCTTTAGGTCATGGATAATTTAGACTGTATTATTTAACTTTTAGGCAGCTGGGTTCTTCCCTTTCTGTCAGTGGATCTCTAGCTCAATTAAATGGTGTTCAGAGAAGATATTCCGAAGCATTTAAATATTTTGAAATTGTTGAGACTTTATATTATAATATATGCTTTCAATAAATGTTTCACATATAGTTGAAGGAATATGAGTAGTTCTTTAGGAGATGCTGTTTTACATACATGTCATTATATCAAGTTGGTTAACTAAACTGCTAATATCTACTACGGCCTTAATGATATTTTATGTTGACTTTCTCTACCAGTCACTGAAAAAAATATTAATATTTTCTAGTGTGATTACTGATTTGTACATTTCCCTTTTTATTTTTATTTTTTTGCTTACTTTATTTTGAAGCAATGCTATTGTGTGCATATAAATTGAGGATTACAGCATATTCTTATTGGATTGTCTTATAATTATGAGCTATGCCTCTGTTTCTAGTAATATTTCTTTCTGAATGTTCATATTACCTGAAATTGGTAGATATTTTATTGTTGTTTGTGTTTACATGGTACATTGGCCTTTCATTTAACATTAAATATTTATTGTTAAAATTAAAAGATAAAGCAGGGCTTTTCAATCTAATTTTGAAATCAGTTTTTAACCTCAATTTTAGTTCACTTATATTCAATAGTCACTCACATAATTGGGTTCTAGCTAGATTTTATTTTTTATGCTTTATTAGACTCATATTCCTTTTTTGTTTTGTTTCATGTTCTTTTTTTCTCCTTTTTGCATCTTTCACATTATTCAAAATTTTTGTTATTTAATATTTTATTCTAACAATTACAAATTATGTATTAGTTTATTATCTGACAGTTTTAGTTTATTATCTGAAAGATATAATATATATCTTTGCTTTATTATGAAATTCTACAAATTATTTTTACCATTCCTTTAATATTATTAGATTCTTAAAGCTTTTAACTTATTCATCCCCTCCTGAGGAGGTTTGGGTTCTTTTGCCTTACATTTTAGTACTATATATTTCCACATAGTACTACAAAGGATATTATAATTACTATTTTATACTGTCAGTAGTAACTTATAATATCTTTATGATTATAAAGATTAATGTTCTTATAGAAAATGCATCTAAAATAGTTAAAGTACACTTTGTAAATGAGCACTATCTTTCTAATTTCCATATTTCACTGGTTTTTAAAGATGAAAACACACATAAATATCTGAACATCTTCACAACTGGAAGCAAATATTAAAGCAATGCATAAGTGGAAAGGCAAAGTTGATATTGTTTATTCTAATCTTTCTGCTTAGTTTTTCTTTCCAGGCTCTGGACTGAATTTAGTTTTTATAAGCAGAAGCTATCATTGTTTATGTATCTAAATTTATTAATACTCTGCTTTTGGAATACTTTACATGAAATAAACTCCAAGAGAATTTTGGAAATTTCTCAGTGGTGAAATCTAGATTGTTTTCAGTAGAAAACATTGGTTTTTTAGGCTCATGCCTCAAAAAGCAATTAAAATAACCTTTTGGAGCTCATAAGACTTTTCTAGCACAAGACAGAATAGACAGGTGCTTAATATATTGTCCTAGTTCTCTAGTTCTGTCTCCTCAGTCAACCCAAAGATTCTCCTGACTCTGTCATGTGTGGCTGTGCCACCATTAGAGAAACAATTTGCTTTCTGTTAATATTGTCATGGAGAGAGAAAGAGGATGGACAATCAGCAACCAAACTCTGACTCATGCTCCAAATATACAGAGTTCTGCCCCTCTTTGAACGCTGACCTGTGTCACACTCTAAGTCAAAAGTGTTGGGGTTGGGGTTGTTGTTGATGTGCTCTGAGACATTGGTGCCACCTCCCCAGTTCTACCTCTAAGAATACCTCTGAGAACTAACACAGATCTAAGTGGTTCCAATCCTACTGTTTGTCTACTTTCCCCTATTCCATATAAACCAGAAACAGATTTTTGCACAACAGTCAGAATTTCTCAAAAATTGGAGTTAAATGACAGAAACTATGGTCATGGCTATGGAGGCCTGCTCAGAGCTCACAATCAGTAGGCAGAGGTGAACCCAAGGGCATGCCAAAGTCCAGCACAGCCAATGACCAATGTCTCCTATGGGCAAAACTGCAAATTATCAGAGGAAACCAAAATCAGTAGAGAAAAGAAATTAAACATGCTAAAAGCAAGACTCAAAACAGAAAGAATAAAAAAACAAGACAAAGAAAGAACCAGAGTCTGCCAACAGAGAGACAGTCTCATTCAGCCTCTGACTTCCAAGTACCTGGTTCAGGTGGCAGAGTCTACTTCTGAGATCTGCAAGAACACTAATTAATCTTTACAGTTAATACCCCTTTTTTATTTTGATTATTTCACAAGGCTATGGTCCCTAGAAACCAACAGTCTCTAACTCAGGGGTTTCCCTTCTCAGAGACCCCCAGTGGCTTGGGGTGACCCTTCTTTCTTTGTGAGGAAAGAAAGTGATCTAAGAACACTCACACTATTAAATGTTTGTTCACTTTTCTTGTATCATCTTAAGAAAACATTACAGTGAGAAGGCATCATCCAACTCTAAGGAATTACAGTTTACCACACCACTTTTGGTATTGGTTAGAACATACTTTAGGAGTCTTCCCAGAATACCTTCTATCTCAATAGCTGATGACTGACTCTGTCTAAAAGGGCTACTTATCAGTATATAGAAACCTTCCTCCAGCCTCTCATGCTCCACATGCACACACATCACACACATCCCATAAAGCTCTTTCAGCTTGAAAATAAGGGTTATGAAAATATATACATGTGCAATCAATTAAAAATAAATAAATAAAAGAAGATGAGGTTTATGTCTCCACCATCTTTGCATACTATATTCCTTAGTGTAAAGTTTAGCAACTACAGAGTACATGTCATATATACAGTTTAAACTAATATTTTCCTCTCATGAATACATTGAGAACACTTTCATGAATATATTGAGAACATTGGGGCTGATATTAAGAAAGCACCTTTTCAGAAACCCTTTTTTTTTCTTCAGAAACCCTTCTTTACCCTTTTGCCACATCTTCTGAACTTCCAAGTACTTTCAAACTTCTGTGATCCTTGCTAAAATTGTTTGAAGACCACAAGGAAAACAAAAAAAAAAAAAACAATATGAAACTTTGCTTAGCACAACAAAACAAGATGTAGAGATGATTTAATTATATTCATAAAATCATAATCAATGGAGCCAATACAAACAATTGAAAGGTGATTTCTGAGTCAATATAACCTCCCTCTCCATACCAACATCAATAAATTCAATTTCACATTCACCATAAACCTATCATATAACTGACTTCTTGGTGAAGACACCCAGGCAGATAGCACCTTTCCATCAAGGTAACAATAGGTAGCAATTAAACTCAATGACTTCAAATGGCTACACTGTGTAGTGGTTAGCTATTTCCTTAGAGAAACTGTTGTTCTCACAGACTTGATCTAAAGCAAATGATGGAATAATAATAGAAACTCTTGAATCCAAACTATTCATAAGTGATGTTTTATAAAAATTATTTCCTTGCACAAAGGACTGCTTTTTCTGACAACTATTAATATTATGTTTTCATTTATTAGTAAAGGCAAAATAATATTCAAAACACTCAAAATCATGTATGCAAATAAAAGAATGTTATGGTTTGAGCATGTTTCATTCTCTAGCATATTATCTACTTGTCTTTTCTGGTGTAATAGTGTGATTTATTTTCAAAATATTCCGGTTTTTACAGCATGAGCTATTGTTAAATGCATAGAAAGCAGTTAAATCACCCATCTATCAATCAATGCTTGTTTTCCCTTTTCTTCTATATGTTTGTCATTATACTAAAAAATTACTAAGAGTTATTTTATGTTAATCATTTCTCCTTTTCAATCATTTCATTTGGTTCACAAATGATATGATAAAAAACTTTGTCCAGATTTCTATTCATAATATTGAGTCAGAAACTTGAAACTTGTTCAATCCTCCTGTGTCTCAAATCCAATGCTTTCCATGCAGGAGGTAAACAGGAAATCCAGAAAGGGCAGGATTAAAAGGAAATCCTTTCTGACTCTGAGAAAGACCAGATTTTAGATTGCAGTAATAAACTGGTGGGTTGACTTAAGAAGTTATTTAATCATCTTGCTTCAACAAATTTGAAGAATTAGTTATTCCATCATAAATATAATCACCTAGGATAGAGTTCATATTAATATATTAGTTTGTTAGGCACACTGCTAACAGATGGTTTTAAGGAAAATAATTGTAGGTAGAAAAGAACAAAATACTGCTTGGCACCAAGCTATGATTTTTCAAGCAGGGTGTAGTGTACATTGGTCTGGGAGTGAAGGGAACTGAGTGTGGGTCACTGGATTGTCACCAATGAGCTGAATGGGGTTTATATTCATTTGATTTTTTTATGCCTCAGTTTTTCTTTTAGTAAATGAGATTTATCCTATAACTGAAATCACATTATAAGACTCATAGACACATTTTTTTAAATTATTTATCACTTGACCCAAACTTAAGACACTAAATCTTGCCAATTTTGTACATTTAACAATCAACAGTTCAGTGTTGTTCATGAGTTAAGTATAATAATAATTATTAGCTGCTTTAATATTTCCCATTCCAGTTATATCAGTGGAAAAAATGGATTAATTCAAATTTGGGTTTAATTTGATTATACATTTTGTCCAAGAGAAGAACTCTGAGAAGTAATTTGTAATAGACAATAGTTGGTATCTAAATTATGTGACTGACTCCCAGGTTCATCCCAAGAAGCTAATTTGTTTTATCAAATTACTTTTTTAATATATCTGTTACAGACTGCTTGACTGTTGCTCAATAAAACACAATCTCCCAAATCATATTTTACATAGTTAGTCACTTTAGTCCTTGGAAAAATCTGATGAGCAGGATTTCATGTGGACATTTTCAGATAAAACATATCAGAGAATGTAAGTAAATTAAATGCTTTGCCTTTTTTGTGCAGTTTTGCATCATGTCTTTACTACTATAATAATCAGTGCAAAAACAATAGACTATTTTTACCATGTCCTCAACCCCTTAGCCAAAGCACAGATTGTAGAATTTCTTAATCAATGCACCACCAGTCTGAAAAGTTTATGTGATATCAGGAAAGGTTTTAGATTCCTTTTCAGGGGTGAGAATCTAACAGGATGTTAAAACATAAAATTGCCATTATTGTTGAATGATTAATTATTGGTAATATCCCATGATTTAAGGTCTTACATTTTAATTTCAGTCCTGAGGATCACGTGCATATGAGGGCAGTTACTTAACTTCTGAGTCTTGGTTTGTGAAACAGAAATAACAATTGCTTCGTAGCAATGATGACTACAAGCACTCTGTGGCAGTGGTAAATAATATTCAATAGTTACACAACATTATTACATGCATTTTGTCTACTGTAAGTAACTTAGCAAGCTTCTTCATTTTTCCTTTAGAATTTCTGCATATATGGCAACAGTTATAGCCACTGTGGTTAGAGAGAAATGGAAAATGTTTGTGAAGCAAGAATAATTTTTAAAGTCCCAATAGCTTTAAAAACCTTCCATTCCTGTCCTGTATACTCTGATGTGTCCTAGTAAGGTCACAGATAAAGTTTGACACATACTCAGTAGAGCGTCTAAATAGGAAATGTACTGAAGCAAATCAAGAACAGTTTTGAAAAAAAAAATCAAAGCACTGAGAAAACATTCTGAACTTTTGGCAGAGGAATTGAGCTGCCTGAATCCCCATGACTCTTTGAGTTATTAATAGTGACTCATTTTGCCATCTTTGGGGGAGTTATATATTTATTTATCATGCAGTGTGTGTGAGACTTCCAAGGCTCTACAGCTTGTGAAAAAATGTGAAATGGAGAGGGACAAGGAGAATCCCATTCACCTACCATGCTGCATTCATTCAAGGCAAGAGAGATAGGCATTTCCATTTCAAGAGAAATGGAAATGCCCATTTCTCTTGAAAAGGGCCTGGCCATGGCTCTCTGCTCTGCCCAACACAGGGGATGAAGTCACAGGTGGCTTGATAATAGTAATTTGGAGTTATTTCTGGCCATGTTCATGGTAGAGATCAAGATGAAAAGACTGTGCTTACATGCGTTGAAGCAAGATGGTTTCATGAATCACTCTCAAAATAATTTTTGGTCAACTGGCAAACCAAGTAATGGAAAAACTAACCAGTTAATGTTGCATTAGCATCTCTGGTTATGCTCCATTTTCCAGAAACTCTTCTGCATGTCGATCAAATTACTCCAACCCTCCCTTTGCTTTCCCTACCAACGTTTTTTGCCCTGTCTCCTGGCCCGCACCCCATAATGACAGCATACCCTTCCCTGTCCTCCCTGCAAGCCACACATTGCCTCATAACCCTCTCTATTCACCCACATTCAAAACTTTTAGATGCCAGTTCAAAAAAATGTGGAAATGGCCTGAAGGGTATCTGTGGAAGTAATTAAAAAAGCATATTTTTAGAATGCATTTATTTATCACTGTCATTGCTCTATTATGGGACTTAAATTGGGGATCAAATAGCTCTGTTTGCATTAAGATCAGTAAAGTCCTTTCATTTGTCCATTTTAAATGACTGGTGGTTTTAATTATCACACTCTGACAGCGTAAAGGTCAGACTATTTCCTTTTGTTTCACATGACAGTTAATTGTTTCATTAAAGGTGATGGAAAATGAATAATTAAACTTATGCCATTTTCTTATTTAAGGTAACAAGAGGCCCTAAATCCCAGAGAAGTGGTGAAGACTAACCCCTCTGAACACATGACTCTCTTCTTTGGTCTCATGACCAAAAGGGTTCTCCCCCTAAATTTAACCCCCCCCCAAAAAAAGGAGTTATAGTGACTTGGGGAAAGGCAGTTAACCTTTTGACCTTACAGGTTTTCTCAGTTATGAAATGGAGATAGTAATGACCAACTTAGACAATTATTATGAGCATCATGAATTTAAATAATTTAATTTAACAGGCTCAATAATATGAGTTAATCATATTACACCCTAGATGAATCATCTCCCTACTGCTACAGGTATTAGGTCTCAAACATCCACTTGCAGAAGCCTTGTTCACTCACACCTGGAACCAAAGTTCATTTGTCCCACTGAGTCAAGAATTAAAATTTAGTTGTAATAGACTTTGAAGAGAGAGAGAGAAGAGAACCAGGTAGCCCAGTCTTTAGGGTATTAAGGAATTCAACTTTTATTTCTTATTATTCTAAAAAGACTTTTTTGGACACAGTAGACAGTAGAAAGATACAGTAGGCAAGGTCCAGAAGACGACTCTGGTGAGGGGAATACCTCTGCCCCAACTCTCTCCCTCAAGGCAGCCCACCTAGCCCTGGGACCCCCAATCCACTTCTACTGAGCCTAGCAGGGCCATCTTTGTGCTTTGACTTCAGTTTCACCTGAACATGCTATAGAGGGACCTTAACCACACACCAACTAAGTATGGACTCTGTCCTCCTAGGGAAGTCCTGACCCTGTGAGGGAAGCTTGAGCTCTATGTGATCATTTCTTTTCCTGTAGCAGGTAGGAGATTGTACAGAGCCGTAATCTTGTGCTGAAAGGTGCAGAGTTTGGGGGATGCTCTATAGGGGAAGGGGACTCTTGAAAGGTCAGTAGGATTCAGGATGCCAGAAAGAAGGAGGGAGGGCCAAGCGAAGTGCAAAGGGTCTGAGATTGCTGAGAACAGGGCAGAGGCTAGCAGAAACAGCTCCTCAAGTGAACGAAACCAGTGGGGAAAGAGCCAAGGAGCTTTCACTGCAGTCATCACAGTTATTGGAAGGTAGAAGCAGTATTGGGATTTAGAGGTAGGGAGGACTATATAGGGCTTGTAGACTTGGTCAGAATAGGTTTGGTGGAAGGGGTCTTGGCCCTGAGGTGGTAAAGACCTCTAAATGAGAAAGGAAAATAAGATGTACTGAGATGATTGTGGTGACCGGGTGCATGGATTATATGCCCAGAGTGCAGGCGACATTGCTTAAAGTTGAATTTTAAAATTGATTTTGTCAGTGTTTTACAGCATATTTTTATTTGACAGATCTGGTTGGGTTTTGATGGGGAAAATATTTTACCCTTTTAAAAAGGTTCTGATAAGAAACAAATTTAAGACAGTTTCCAGAAGAACCAGCATCAACAGGGAAAGTAAGTGGAGCATGAGCTTTGGAAGAGCTGAGTTGAAAGTGCCCCTGTCTTTAGAATGAACCATAGTGAGCTGGTGCTTCACATTGCAAGAGCAAGCACATGCAGCTTCATTCCCTCATTGATACTGAGAAATAGTTTCTATACCTGTCCATAAATTGTCAAAAAATATTCCAAACCACTGGTGTGTGGAGGACCAACTCACCTCATTGGTGTCCAAGGTGTGTCAGCCAACTGCTGGCCTGAATTTACATGTGTCATGCTGACTGTCCACCTGCCCTCTCCCTCCCCATGCCCCCACCACCCCAGCCCTCCTGAAAGGAGTCTCTCCTCCATTCTCAGAGTGACCTCAGGTGATTTTAGTATCAGTTCAGTGTGTGCGGTAAGATATTTATACTGCCAGGCATGACATAAGTTCAGCATCCTTCACTTCAACCCAGACAGACCTGATACTATCACCTGCAAAGAGCATCAGACTCTGCTGTGAGCTAAGGGCTCAATCCCAAAGGCTACCCCTCCCCATCGCCCTTCAGATCCTAATCTTAAACCCAAGTTGCCACCAGTGCTCTGACCAACCAGCTATAAAGTGGAGGTTCCTACCACTCCTAACTTAGGTTTAATCAATTGCTAGGGAAGCTCAAAGAGCACAGAGAAGCATTTAACTTGCTAAACTACCTGTTTATCGCCAAGCATATAATTCGGGAACAGGCAGATGGAGGAAATATGTGGGATTGGTGGAGCGAGGGTGGGAGCACCACATCCTCTCCTTCCATGTCATCTTTGAGGAGCCATCCTCTCTGAACCCCAACCTGGAAGCTCTCCAAACTCTAAACTATTGGGATCTTCTGGAGACTTTGTCATGTAGGCATGATTCATTATTAGCTCTATTTCTATCTCCTCTCCCAGAGAATTGGGCTGCAAGACTACATATTCCAAACTTCTTCTCTTAGTGGATTGGTCTTTGTGGTGACCAGCTCCCACTCAAGAGCCAACCCAGAACCATCCCTCTAAGAAAAAGGCACTCTTCAGACTCTTATCATTAGGAAATTTATCAGGTTTTAGGGAATTTTTCTAGGAACTGGGGGTTTCTTATAAATCACAACACCAGAGTTCTTCCCACTGACTTTGCAAAAGTCTCAGTTTCCTAGAGGGCACCCATCAACCTCAACTCCTCATTCTTCACCTTTCCTAAGAAGAAGTTTAAAGAACAAAATTCCTCTTGTGAGAACATGATCCATTTTTTTTTTTTTGCCTCCAGCCACTTTTATTCCTCATTCATTCATGTGCTACTGCTCATGCAAATGAGTTGATTTTCTGTACTAAGGGGATGTATACCAAATGGTGCTGCCTCCTCCTCCTGTAGGAACCATTGGTTATTCTCCAAGGCACATTCTCCCCCAGATCTGTTCTCTCTACATATACAGGACTCATCCTAGGGTGGAGGTGATACAGGTCTTCCACTATCTCAGTTACCTGACCAGGGCTCAAGTACAGGCATCCCTGGTCATGGGAGAAAAAGTTTTAATGAATTGAAATGTGAACAGTTCTATTTTATCAAGTGTACATAGGACAAAATCATGTGCAACTGAGAATCTTCAAAAAGCAATAAATTTTAGCATAGCCTAATGAAGTACTCAAGCAATATGTATCCATTAGTATGTTGTTTCATTAAACTCAGGTTAATGAAAAGATCTATCTGGATGTCTGATGTTGTTTTCTTTTTAAAATTTGGTCAAATAGAAAACTTTATGTGGTAAGTTTCTTAAGCTCAATACTGTCCTTCACTGAATACAAATGTCATTTCTAGAATTTAGAATTAGCTAGAACATTGGGTCTTTCTTTTTGATTGTCTCAAGTTTTTATTGTTCAACCCATTAGCTATATATTCTTTGATACTATCATGTCTGTTCTGTGAATTCTGTGAAGCACAATGAGTGGTGAAGCTAGTTTGATCATTTAATTCTGGGCATTCATCACATTTTCTCTTTCTGTCAGTGTTTCTTATGATCCTTTTAACTAACTTTAGAGTCATCTAGTACTAACATATATTGAATGTAACATCAAAATTAAGTTGTAGTTTCAGTCATTCACAAGATGTATTGGATATTAGCTGTGCAAGGAATGTCCCAGATGCTAAGGAAATCATAAAGAATAAAAATACTTGTGGTTTCTGCCATCATTGTTTTCATATTCCAGGTGAGCAGACAAGCAATAGCCAACTAACCACACAATAAATACATAAAAATTGAAATAAGTACTATAGAGTAAAAAAATATAGATATGTAAGGCCTAATTTCTGCTAGCTCCAATTTTATCAACTGAGATTTTCTTTGTGGAAAACCCACTTAAACTATTTAAAAAATGATGATGAAAATAAAATAAATGTCTATCTTTTAAACATTGTGCTTATTGTTCATTGTGTAGTTCTGTAATGACCATTTTTAATTTTCTACCAAGCACACCTTCCTTTCTCCTGTGATCACAAAGTCAATTCCAGTTATTGAAGACTTTCCCATGGGCCAAAGAGAACTTTTTAAATCCTCCAGGATTGTTCTAGTGCAGCTGCTGAGAAAATGTTTCCCTTATTGGTCATGGTGGCAGGAATAGAGTCTGGGTTGCTGTTGTCTACACTCACCCTTTTTCCTCCTACACTGCCCGATGGGACCACTGAACTCAGACTAAGGGGACCCAGCGGGCAGAGAAATGAGACACAGATAAAGAGAACCCCAAGGAGGCAGCACCTAGCTCAAAATGTGCTTAAGAGTAGTCTTCTAGGGTCCCCCTGGTTCAGATACAAGAGACTTTAAAGTCCCATTTCTAGCTAAACTGAATTTGGGTTCATTTCTGTCATTTGCTAATGATGAGTCCAGATTAAACTACATATTTTTTAGGATTAAATATATATGACCGGGCTGTCTGGGCTCATCTTAAAATGAATCTACCAAGGTTCTGATTTTCTTATTATACTGGAAGCAATTTTTCTTTTTTTAAATTTATTTATATATAAATTTCACATCTTTGCAATCCCAGGGATTTACCCCCCCCTCCTCTCCCATCCCCCCCTTTCCCTCCTGTCCATTGTTGTGTGCTTCAGTTTGGTGCTCAGCCTGTTTTGTCTTTTCCTCATGGCTTTTATTTACTTTGTTTTCATTATGTCTCATATATTAGTGAAACCATTTGACTTCTGTCTTTCTCTTTTTGACTTGCTTCTGCTATTATGATTCTTTCTAAGTACATAACCATGTTGTCAAAAAGTCATCTAATTTGTCATTCTTAATTGATGAGTAGTATTCCATTGTGTATAAATACCACATTTTTTTCAACCAGTCACCTGTTTTGGGGCACTTGGGTTGGAAGCAATTTTTCAATACACCACATACCCTAATTCTTTGTTCAAAGTAAGAGGCAGGGGCCATCATTCTTGGTGATTCTTCCTTATTGGTTCTGGGGCTCAGACTATGGATGCGTGTGATGAGTGTCACATCAGAGGAGTCACCCTGTTGCATCCAGATCAAAAGGCTGGGGACCTCGATGGGACCAATCCCTTCAGTTCCAAGGACCATTGAGGTGAAGTGTCTATGACTCAGAGACAGCCCACACTCTGCTCTAGCCTCATTGGACACATGGAGAGAATAATACGTGGCAGCAATCAGAGCCCAAATATAGCCGATATGATAAACTGGGGGAAGGCTGTTAGGGGTCTGAGTAGTTTTCCAGAAGCAGGGGTACAGTGGATCACTGAGTATGGTCGAGACCCTATGTTAGCTTGGGCGGAGAGGCCAGGTTCCAGCAGGTGGCAGTGGTGGCAGCTGAGGCCTCTTCCTATGATGGAGTTGGCACAGGACCAGTGCAGACTGAAGTTCCCTCGGCAGGGAGGCAGCCTATCTGCACAGACAGATGGACATAGCACTCAGGGAGGAAAGGAAGCAAAACCTACAGATTAAAACTCAGCTTTGGGAGTCACCAGCCCAAGATTAGTGTCCCACACATTAGCTGCTTCTGCAGGGTTTTTCCTTTAGACAGTATCTTGTAAAAGAGGAAACTGATGAAAAAATACATTTCACTCAACAATAACTCATATGTCACATGCAATTCCTGAACCAGAAAATCTAGGACCTTTACTGCCAATTCATTTAAACTTTCTAAATTTCAGTTATCTCATATGTAAATAGGGATGAAAGTAATAATGAGTCTATATGGTTGTTGGAAGACAAAATGGAGCACTTTTTGGATAGCAGCACATGAGGGGTGTGCACACTCTGAGCTGGGAAGGGGCATTACTCAGGAGCACAAAACTAGTCAACTTGCACAGTGATGAGGAATTCTAGTCTGAGAGATGAATGAGCATTCTCAACTCTGTAAACTAGGAATGGCTGTTGGATGGGTTCTGGATGGGAACAAAGAGTGAAAAGAGATAAAGTCCAAATGTTGCTGAATTTTTTGGAAGCTGAATCCAGAACAACTCAAACACTAAACAAGAACTGAATTATAAGGATCATCAGTCTGGTGGAAGGTAAACTAAGGAGGTTGATGAGCAACAAATCTTTCTCTACAATTTCTTATCCCAAAATCTTTTGTATTTTTCTGCACATTCTTGTTCTTCAAATATTGTCTGAAAGTAACATGCTTCCCAAACATACATGGATTTGCCCTTTCCCTTACACCTTCAATGCTATAATTATTTTTAAACTTTTTCCAAGTTGGTGAATCAAACCTGTACTGGTATTTCCCTTCTCCAGATCACTGGTGAGCCTGAGCATCTTTTCCCATGTGTGTGGACTATTTGAGTTTTTTCTTAGGTTTCTGTTTTATGATTTTATGAACTGAATGGAATCATCTTGGTCTTGTTAATTCTATTTTCTTCTCTAAATAGTATGCCTCTGATTAATCCAATTTTGGAAGCTTATCTCAGTATACACATGCATTGCCTCCCTTGGGCAGATTTTTGGCAATATGTAGACTTTTATCTTTTGGGCTCATCATGATTCAGATATTGAAGTGAAAAATAATATAAATTTTCCAATATTACTGTAATCCTAGCGCAAATCATTCTAGATTGAATAGTTTTCTTATTTTGATAGGATTTTAGTTATATTTTTGTTCTTTCTAAAAAACAGAATTGGAAGCAGAATATTATAAAAAGAAGTTTCAAGATATTTAGTGTAAGAGACTTTGGATTTTAAAATATGTTTGTATTCATCTACTAGTTTCTATGTCACTTTCAGCAAATCATTTCCCTTCTTTGGGGGACTAGGGAGTGTGCACTAAGTTAGATCATTATCCTTTATTCTGGCTACATATTAGAATTATCTGAAGAACTTAAAAATAAAATACTGGTTGCCACTGATGTCCAGATCACTTAATTACAACTCTCTGGAGTGAGATTTATGTGTCAGTGTTTTTTAAAAAAAAGTTCAAAGTAAATTTGATGTGCTCTCAAGAATTGGGTTGCTACACTATATTCTCTAAAACCCATTCAAACAAGTGTTCCTATGACTCTTGAATATATTGAGATTTGGGTTGTTATAAAACCCTTCCATGATTTTTAACCTAGTTAAATGAAGATTCTACTTTATTATTCTGTGATTGAGTTTAGAGCTTATTTAAAGAGATGACTTGAAAGATGTCTGCTAGCAATGCATTTTTTTTAATTTTCTTTTTTTGTGTTCATGTCTCTTAATTAACATTAAAAATGGGTTTTACTGAAGCAAGTAAATGAGCATACACCCATTTTTATAGAAGTTTTAGATAAACCTGGACACAAACAAGTGTCCACTGATAAATGAATAAGCAAAGTATTACATACACATACAAGTATTCTTCAGCTTTAGAAATATTCTCCAACACTGATGAACCTTGGGGACATTTTGCTCTGTGAATAAGTTAGACCCATGAAGACAAATACTTTATCATTCCCTTTTATGTGTTACTTAGAACAGTTAAAATCATAGCAACAGAAAGTAGAATTGTGGTTGCCAGGATTTGGAGTGAGGGGTGGACGGAGGAGTTATTGTTTAATGAGTGCAGGAAGAAGAGAGTTCTGTGGATGGATGGTTGTGCAACATAATAGATGTGCTTAATACCTTTCAACTGCAGTCATAAAATGATAAAGTAGAATAACAAGTATATGTTATGCTAAAAATGCTTTACCACAATTAAAAAAAAATTAAAGTAGACAAGAAAGAAACAAACGAACAGAAAATCTATCATGTAAATTACTAACCCAGCGACAGTCAACAATCACTTCTTCTGTCCCCACTTTGAGATTAAAAGCAAAAACATTGAGTTTAGACATTGTAAATTGGGTTTTATCAATCTGGTTGTCAATTAAAAGGAAAGTACAATGATCATAGTAAGATTGATTTCAGTAAACAATAATTTGTTTTAATTTTTATTCATCCAGACAATTAATTATGAATTGCAAGCAATTGCCCCCAAGAAATGTTGAATAATTTTTTCTTTTGAGACTAGGTCTCGCTATTTCTGGCTGTGGAACCGCAGGTTCATATTGCCCGGGGTACCACAGACTCAAGCAATTCCCAGCCTCAGTTTCCCAGGTAGCTGGGATTATAGGTGTGTGCCACCATGCCCAGCTATATTTTTTTGGAACTAGGTCTCCCTACCTGTCCCTGGCAAGACTCAAACTGCTATCACTGGCCCTGGTTCAGCTTCCTAGGCTGCCGCTTAAAGGCAGGCACCACTGTGCCCGGCCTAAATGTTGAATAATTTATAGTGGACAGGGACAATGTGTCCAGAGTAGAGTCTACCCCTACTTTGCCAAGACATGATAGCTCTGATGCACAAGGAACTTAGCATATTGTAGAGAAAATGTCCTGACACACAAAGGTGCTCCATGACACCTCACTTTATTGGATGGTGGAGAATATAAGTGCAAAATAAGCAGTTTCACTTTGAAATTGAAGTGCGAAATGATTCAAGAGTATTGGGTCTAACCAATGGGAAGCACAATCAGCAAAGGGTGTGAGGCCCCTGAGAATCAATCAGGTGCTTTCACATCAAAGTCAAAGCTTCATTTGTAGAACAAACTGCTTCTCTTGCAAGTGATTATTGACTAGGTCCTTCTATACTGAGTCAATATTCAACATATAGCAGTGATTATACCAGCGTGAAGTGGGATTCCCCAGGTTATAGGTGTAGGGAAACATGAGGTCATACCACCAAAGGCATAGGAGTTCCTTAGGTCAAACACCGAAGGTATAAACTCCTCGGTGCAGCATTTAAGAAAATATGTTGGTGTTCTTTGAAGTTTGACTTACATAACTTTAACATTTAGAGAAGAATACATTCCTCTTCCACTGATTTCAGTTGCCTCAGAAGAGTCTGAATTTTTTTAAATGAATATTTGGTAGTACTAAAGAGTCCATTAAACAGTTAGACTATGTTAGTATAAATATAGTATATGCTGTACAACCCATGTTTTGAGGCACAGGGACATTGCAAGAAGGCATTACCCTTCCCTGAAGAGCTCCTACTCTAGAGAAACTGACACCCACATGAAAGTGTGGTGTGATAGGAGAAATACTACACACACATGCACACATACATATTCACACTACTATGGACACAACACGAAAGTTTCCATTGTAACCAGTTTGAAGTGGATAGTTGAGAGACATCAAATACAAGCCTAGTGTGCAAATATGGCCACCACCCATCACAGAACTCTTGGTTTTGCACAAGTAAAACTCCAACGCCATTATAAACTCCCTCTCCCCAATTCCCTAGTGGCCGATAGTCACCATTCTATATATCTGACCACTCCAGGAGCTCACATCAGTGGAATCATGAAGGAAGGAATTGTCCTTTTGTGACAGACATGTTTCAGTCAGCATAATGTCCCCAAGGTAGATTTTTTGAAAAAGATGTAATGCTTTCAGTGTCTCATAAATAACCAGCTATCTTTTTTCTAGCTGAGGTGTCCCAGTTAATGTACAAATCTTGTTAGAAAGTCATTTCTCTCAGTGGTCAAGGAAGCTGATAAGATGTCATTTTGCACAGAGTCGAGGAAATTGGCTTCATCTTTGTCTGGACTTAGCCAGCCTGGGTGAACTCTCAGAAGCATCGGTATGGCTCTAAAGACTGTGAGATCGAGAAATTCTTCCACAGGAGGGAGAGAGAAAGCAGCCGCCTGACTCAGAGCTGCCAGCCCCCGGCCCACACAGCTCTGGGCTTGCTTACGGGTGTGGAACCATCTGGTATGTGGGTTTAACAGTAAGAATGAGAGAATCAAGTTCTCCATGTCACATGCTGCTATTATTTTATTTAACATGTTTTAAATGGCCAGTTTCTGCATCAAGCATCGCACAGGTCTGGAAGCCTTTGGTAAAACCTGTTTGGGATAAGAGGGATACTGCCGCTAAAGTTGCTCCCGGGCTTGATTCCTCCAATAAGCTGAAAAAAGTAACTTCATTTCCTAAAACCTTTCAAATAGAGTCTTAACTGTTTAAACTAAAAATGTTGTGCGATAGATTTCTTTCCTTAATCTCTATTTCAATAAGTGTCCCTAGGCAAATTTCACTAGATTTCATTAGGTTCTGTCTTGAGGAAAATATCCCTCCATATTCTGTGGTGTTCCTGAGGAAACGAAGCAACTGCTTTCACTCAATATATCCTTTGCCATTTTTATTTAATGAAACAGTGATTTTAGCAGAAGGTTTATTTTAATCACAATCTATATGTGTTGGACTTCAGCAAGCAGAAATTTGTTTTCTTCTTAAGGAAAATCATTTACCTTCAAGTTACATTATTTTCTCTCAATGCCTTCAATTTTGTGATCTTTTGACAAAACTTTGTCAAATCACATTATTGCAGATGTTCACAGCAGGCAAAGCACTTGACTTTCTTTTATGTTCTTTAAAAAACTCCCCTGGGATTTTCCCCTATGCTTCAGGGAGTATTGGGATATTCAGGTACCTCCTCCCTTCAATTGGAAGACTGAAATTCTCTTTTCACAGCAAGTAACCTCAGTCTGCAGCCAACCTTTGGACAGGAGACAATCACTGGTCTGCCCCTGTTGCCTGGCTGGGTGCCAAACCAAATGGAAATTCCTTTCTTTCCTCTTAAAAAGTACATCCCAATGTAGGCTCATTTAAATAGTTTATTACTTCAAACTGGCTAATACACTAGTTTTCTTTAAAATCACAGCAGTCCCCTCCCAGTACTTGTTTTCTCAAAGTTTCTGTTTTGTTTTTTTTTTTCCCCACTGCATTCTTCTGTGGTGGAAATACTTCCTACTTAATGTACTGTCATCTGCCCAGTCCCCACAGTCAGTTCAAATTAAAAGGGGAGAAAATTTAGAAGGCTACTGATCATTAGCTTTTTTCAGGTTTGTGCTGCCTACTAGTTTGCATCAGAAACTGGTGGAGCACATAAGTGGAGAAATATATGTGATGAAATGGAAGTCCAAAATGTAATTCTTTCACGGAATACAGTCATTTAGTTATTTATATAGCTCATTTAGAGAAGAACTCGTTGCATTGTGTGCCTGCTTTTTGCTTCCTGCTGTGATTCCAATTAGAAGGGGGAACACCATGTTTGGAACTTGGGTAATTTCCTAGGGATTTGCAGGGAACAGGAAGCCATGCACAGTAAGCTGCACAGTAAGCCGCGGGCACACTTGCTGGGAGAAAGCTGTTGCTAGAATTCAGATGTTAAGCAACTTCTCCAGTGCCTACTGTGAGCCACCACAGCAGAAGTTTATCTTTCATATCAAGCAATTGATATAGGCAGAAATAGAGATTCAGGTAGAAAGTACGCAGAGTATTTAGATTCAAATTCCAGCTCTTTGCCTCCAATACAGCTTAAAACTGAAAAATCAAAAAATCTTGAAATGGAGACAGAAGTCTTTCAGCTAATTATAATTTGACTCTTCAAAGCTGCAAGAGTGACAATCTCCATGCTTTGGGTTGTACCTCAGCACACCGGGCAAGATACCCCTGGGAACACATCCATGTGTAGCTCACAGCGTATGAACACACACCTCAATGCCAGATCGAAATTAGATTGCCTGGGTTAACAGAGGCTGCCTCCCTGCTGCTCCTGCTATAACTTGCCCTGTAGCACTTTCTCAAGAAAAAGTAAATTTTCCCATCCCTTAAGCATTAAAGTTGCTGCCATGGAACTTGAGCTATAGTAAGGATGCCATCAAGAGACAGGTCTCACGGTGAGCCTGCAAGAGCTCACAGGAGTCAGTATCTGGCTTTCCACTATGAACAATTCTCTCCAAGCTGCAACATGTTTTGAAGAGAATGTTTTTTCATGTTGCTTTTAGTCCACAAAGCAAGAGTTAACAGCCTAGTGTGATAATCCAGTTGGGGGAAGGTATGGGAAGTTAGACTATGTGCGCAGTAAGGTTAACTTCTTTTTTAATATTATTTATTTTTATTCTTTAGATCACAACCTCAGTAAGTGGTTTTTGAGACACCTCCCTCTTCCTCCTCCCTCTGGTGACCCTTCCATTCTCTCAAACCCCACTCTTTGTTGTTTATTAGTCGTGCTAAGTCCATTAGCCTCTTTCTTTGGCAGTGTCCTTTCACTGGGTGAGGGACTGTGTTGTTGGAACCAGGCGAACCATGCTGGTAGGTTTTCAGTCTTAACTTTGTGTCAGGTGGCCAGTCTGTATTTATTTGTGGTCTGTTCATGTTTTCTTGCTGCAGGCCGTCTTCTCCAATTCCATCTATGCTGTTTTGCTGCTTTAACTTATGGTTCTGGTGTCAGATTTAGGGGGTCTCGCCCCCAACCAGTGTAAGTAAAGAAGTTTCTCTGTGGATACAGGCATCTGTGAATGGCCATTGTAGATCATCTCCTTGCCTCAGTTTGCAGCTTTGCTTTGGGGCTGATGTCCCCCATCTCTGGTCTTCCTCTCCTCTCCCATAGTGTGGGGAGGGGAGGGACCTTGCTCTCCTAGAAGGCATCTCTGAAATGAAATCTTGTGTCTTCCTGACCCAGTGGGCACATATGTGCGCTATGTGACATTGTGTTTCTACAGTTGTTTCTCTTGTCTCGCATGCATTGGTTCTTTCGGTTGTCCATCTACTGTGTCCAGCTCTGGCTTGTGGGCTGGATTTTTGCATGATCCCTCACCTATTCTATGATGAGATTTGTGTTGCGCATGTTCTTGCTCCTATTAACGTTTAGCTGGAAGGTTAACTTTTGCTTGAATTATTCCAAGGTTGATATCTTTTAAAAAAAAATGGAGATATAAGGTGGAGCAAGCCACCAGTGTACATCTTGACAGGTTTAATATCTTATAAATCTCACATCAACTTATCACCAAGAGAAAACCTGGTTACCTACATGCCTGCCTTTTTGAAAGTGGGAGACCAAAAAACCTGACTTGTCAGAGTCTAGAGAAGAACCACAAACACAGCAGGGGCAAGTGCACAGCTGCTTCTGGCTAAGTCAGAATGGAGGAAAGGAGAGAAGGGTCTGCATAGATGTAGAGAGTATGCATGCACACAGGCATGCAGTTGGAGGTGGCAGTCAAACTTTGCATCTTTGCAAATCTTCACTGCCTGGTATGACAGACAGAAATCACACACACACACACACACACACACACACACACACACACACACACACCCATCCCTATGAGAAACAGGGAAATTTGTTTCCAGTGCACCACTCCCCAACCACTACAAGCTAAAAAATTCATCTAACTTCTCTTAGCTTCATCTAGGACAGCCAGGTAAGCTCCTTGTTAACCCTGCTTTGAGGAAAACTGACTGCTGGAAGGACATGTAGCTGATGTACCTAAGGCTGCTGGAAGGTAGCTTGACATCCTGAAAACCACCCATCCCTCCTTTGCACAGACTCTGAGGGCTTCCCTCAGCAACTAGTCTACTTATAGACCTATGAATATCACCTCACGCAGATACTGTCTCTTTAAAAAAACACTCACTGACTACTAGGAGGGTGTAGTGCTAGCACAGCTAAAGTTGCAAATGGCTGGCTTAGTGGTCCAGAAAAACAACAACCCCTATCCTGTCTGGACTTGGCAGGCATTTAGACAACCTAAGTACTGTGAATACCAAACTTCTCATTGTACCTGGCCAATCTGCTTACCGTAGACTCAGGGTCACTTTGCCTATACCAGAGGCTCTGTGCAAAGGCAGTGCCAGCAAAACCAGCTGAAATCATGTTGAAACTGAAGAGTTATTTGCAATTTAAGGCATCTGGGAGACCATCACTGGTTTTCTGTCATGACAAACTTTGACTAGAAAGTTACTGCAGACCAAACGCACTCAGCCCAAGCACCAGCAACAACACTGAAAGACTTTTGTTCTGGGCAAACTACTGTAACATCATGCACATATCCAGCCCTTACCCTTGGTTCCTGGACCACCAATCTATGCTGAGTCTTAAACTCCAGTCATCCTGATTAGTGACTAGGTTTTAATACAGCAGCAGAGAACACAGCATCCAAGATCAACACCCTAGGCCTGAAATTCTAAAGCAAGACCTTCACAGTAGGACTGGGAAGAAAAGTGGTACCGCTTAATCCATAAAAATAATCACAGAACATGAAGGCAGGAGAATTTACCCTAACTGGTGAATTAAGACAACCTTGGAGGAAATCTCTAATATAACAGGAAAAAAATACCAGAACAAGATTTCAGAGCAATGGTCTTAATGGTTCTCTCTGAAATTAAATAATGGGTAAATAAAGCAAGAAGTACAACAGAAACAGAGAAATATGAGAAATCTTCAAATAAAAATCATGAAAATAAAGAATACAAAACTTACAATTTAAATTGCAACAGACATCAAGAGTAGGCTTAATGAGACTGAGTAATGAAATCAGTGACATGGTGGATAGCATAGTGGAAATCATCCAAAAAACTAAAAAAACAGAAAAAAAACTTTTTTAAAGACAGATAACACAGCGATATATGGGATAGCATTAATAGGAACAACATTCATGCCATAGGTATTCCAGAGAGAAGAGAGGACAGAGAGAGAGAGAGAGAAAGAGAGAGAGAGAGAGAGAGAGAGAGAGAGAGAGAGAGAGAGAGAGAGAGAGAGAGAACAGAATCATATTTGTAGAAATAGTTGCTAAGAACTTCCTAATCTGGAGCAACCATATCTAAGAAAGTCAGAAAATAAAAAAAAGAAGAAGTAAACACATAATCAAGGCATATTATAACTAAAATGGCAAAAATTAAAGATAGAAAACCTTAAAGCAATCAGAGGAAAGCAAAGAGTCACAAAAGAAAGCTCCCCCATAAGACTCTGAGCAGATTTCTCAACAGAACCTTATAGGCCAGAAGGGAATAGTATGATATTTTTCAATGTGCTGAAAGTTAAAGCTCTGGAAAAGAGAATCTTCTACCCAACTAAGCTAACAATCAGAATAATAAACTTTACAAACAACCGTTACAGAAATTCATCTAATGGGGTGATCCTGGTGCCAAATATGCTATGGAATTCACTGTTTCTTCATTACCTTGGAGACAGCCAGGGCTCACCTGAAGAATGGGGTCAAAGGGGTCATCATCTCTATCCCTTCTGCCACAATACCCATAGCTGTGATGAGTGTGAACCATGAGAAGTACAAGTGCCTCAAGATTGTCAGCAATGCTTTCTGGACCACCAGCTTTGGCTCCCCTGGCAATTTTGACATCGTAGAGTGACCCATGACCAGTGTTCATAGTATCACTGTCACTAAGAAAACTGTGGACAGCTCTTTTGGGAAATTATGGTGATGGCCAAGGGGTTGCCCAAAACGTTATCTCTGTTTCTAATGGCACCACCATGGCTGTGGGCAAGGTCACCTCTCAGCTGAAGGGGAAGTTGACTGAAATAGCCTTCCATGTCCCCATCTCCAATGTGTCAACTGTAAATCTTATCTTCCATCTGGAGAGAGCTACCAGATATTATGACATTAAGAAGGTGGTGAAGCAGGCATCACAGGACTCCCTCAGGGCATCCGGGGCTGTGCTGAGAACCAGGCTGTGTCCTGTGATTTTAACAGTGACACCTCCTCTACCTTCAATGCTGAGGCAGGTATTGCCCTCAGTGAACACTTTGCAACCTCATTTCCTGAGATGATGATGAGTTTGGCTATAGCAACAGAGAAGTGGACCCTAGTGTCCACATGACCTCCAAGTGATAAGAGCCTCCCAAGTACCAGCTCCAGCAAGAGCACAGAGGAGTCCTCAGCTGCTATGGAGTCCTTTCCCCACTCATCCACACTGAGAATCTCCTGACTTGCTGCAATTCCATTCCAGATCCCCTAGAGAAGGGGAGGGAATAAGGGAGCCCTGACTGGTCGTATACCATCAATAGAGAACACTGTACCCAGCCAAAACCAGAAAAAAGCAAACAGGACCAGATGGTTTCATTTGTAAATTCTGCCAAACCTTCAAAGATGAACTAATACCTATCCTCCCAAACTATTCCAAAAACTCAAAGAAGAACAAATGCTTCAAAATACAGTTTACATCACTTCTCTGTAATGATAAAGAAACAAGGATATCTCAAAAAGAAAACTCCAGACCAATATTCTAGATGAACAAAACACCGAACTCATCAGCAAAAATCGTAGTAAATCATATTCAACAATAAACAAAAATTAATTCAAAATGAATCAAAGATTTCAATGTAAGACCAGAAACTATAAAATACACAGAAAACATAAGCAAAGCATTCTATGATAAACACTTCTATGGTGGCTTTAGGCACTAGACTGCAATGGCAGGGGAAACAAAATTAAAAATAAGTGGAACTGCATTTCCGCATAAGAAAAATGTTTTGCATGGAAAAAGGAACTCATTAAAATGAAAAGACACTATGAAATCAGAGGAAAGTTTTATATACTGTACATCTGACAAGGAGTTAATATATAAAATTTACAAAGAGCTCACACAATTCAACACAAAGAAAATAAATAACCCAATCACCAAATAGGCAGAAGAACTAAGTATAGACATGTCTCCAAAGAAGACATATAGATAACCACAGGCATCTGGAAAAATTTTACCATCATTTTATCAAAACAACAATGAGATACCAACAATTAGATGGCACATATAATAAATGCCTGTATCAAAAAGACCAGGAACAAGTTCTGGGAATGCAGACTAGTCTAACCTTTTTGGCAAAAACTAGTATGGTGGTTTCTCAGAAATATTAAAATTAAATCTACCATATGATGTAGTAACCCTCTCCTGTGTATATCCCAGGAGAAACACTCATCAAATCATATGTGCACTTCTATTTTCCTTGTACCACTATGTACAATAGTCAAACTACAGAAACAACCTATAAACAACCAAAGGACAGCTGATGGGCTAAAGAAGATATGATATGTGTGTATATCCATACACACACAATGGAGTACTTATTTAGCTATAAAAATGGTGAAATCTTTCCATTCAGGACAACATGAATGAAACCAGAGAGGATTATGCTTAGCTAAATAAATCAGAAGAGTGGCAAATACTGGGTGATTTCATTCATATGTGGAACATTAAAAAAAATAAAAGGCAAGAAACAGACAAAATAAATCCTTGAAATCTGACAGCCAAATTGAGTCTACCTGAAGAGGAGAGAGGAGTTGCAAGCAAAGATGAGAGGAGGTTTAATGATTATTCTGGAGGATTATTGATTCTTTGGTGGTGGGTTTGGTGGATGACATACATTTGGAAATGTATGAACCTATACACTGAAGGCATATGCGGTGTTGTAAATCAACACTACCTCATTTTGTTATTTTAAAATAACAAACAGGCCCACCTGAGGACTGCCTGTGTGCCTGGGTCCCTAGCCATCTGAGCTCCCTTGCCAGTGGGGAGCAAAGGGGGTCAAGGTTCCTGAGTAAGCCCTCGGAGTAGGGTAAGCCCTGGAGGGGGATGGGGTGGGGGTTATGGTGGCCCCACCCACCAGCAGGTGGCTGCTGCACAGGGCAGCTGCACTGGATCGGCGCAGCCATGTTGCCCTCTGCTCCTAGCCCAAGGGGAGCATGGGAGGGCGCAGACTCAGTCATTTGGGCCTGCCCCCGCGCAGGGAGGTAGCGCGCAGGTAAGTGTGGGGCAGGGAAGGCCCTTCCATTTCGCTCTCACTCCAGTTAAACTTCAAAAGATCAAGAACACGCACAACACAAGCCCCATCATAGAACGGGTGAGGGATCATGCAAAAATCCAACCCATAAGCCTGAGATGGACACAGGAGATGGACACAGGAGATGGACAACCGAGAGAACCAGTGCATACGTGACAAGAGAAACAACTGTAGAAACACGATGTCACCATACCATGTGCACTTACACACTCACGGGGCTGGGAAGACCTGGGACCACATTTGGAGATGCCTTTTAGGGGAGCAACACATCCTCCCCACACTACGGGAGAGGAGAGGAAGACCAGAGATGGGGTAAAATAGGCCCCACATCAAAACTGCAAACTGAGGCAGAGGAGATGATCTTTAAAGGCCATTCACAGACACTTGTATTCACAGAGAAACTTCTAGACCAACACTGGCTGGGGGCGAGACCCCTAAATCTGACACCAGGACCATAAGTTAAAGCAGCAAAGCAGCATAGATGGAATTGGAGAAGACGGCCTGCAGCAAGAAAACATGGACAGATCACAAATGAATACAGACTGGCTACCCAACACAAAGTTAAGACTGAAAATCTACCAGCAAGGTTCGCCTGGTTCCAACAACACAGTCCCTCACCCAGTGAAAGGATACTGCCAAAGAAAGAGGCTAATGGACTTAGCACAACTAGTAAACAACATACTGGGGTTTGAGAGAATGGAAGGGGCACCAGAGGGAGGAGGGAAGGGGAGGGATCCCAAAAACTACTTACTGAGGTTGTGATCTAAAGAACAAAATAAATAATATTAAAAAAATAAAATAACAAATATAATAAACACATACAACAAATTAAGTCAGTTTTTGTGTAGTTCAATGTGGTATGGATATAATATTAATATTTGATGTTACTAATTTATCTGAACATATAAAGGGGTTAGAAATAATGTTCATATGAATGTATAAGTGGGTGGTGGTTTTACAACCTGGTCTATATCAAGAATGACATTAGGTCTAATCTGGAATCTTAGTAATAATGATGGAGGACAGTTAATGCACATACATCAGAAAGCAGTTTCAGGCCGGGCATGGTGGCTCATGCTTGTAAGCTTCAGCCTATGAAGTGGCCGGGGCTAGGGATCACGGTTTGAGTCCTGCCTGGGGCCATAGCGAGACCTAGTTCCAAAAAAAAAAAAAAAAAAAAATAGCTGGGTGTGATGGTGCGTGCCTGTAATCCCAGCTACCTGGGAAGCTGAGGCTGGGGATTGCTTGAGTCTGTGGTACCCTGGGCAACGAGAGCCTGCCGTTCCTCG
>PVHY01013516.1:0-41130 GCA_004024945.1 Uropsilus gracilis | reverse complement strand
TAAAAAAAAAAAAAAAAAAAAAAAAAAAAAAAGAAAGTAAGGGATGAAGTTCTCTGTGGAGAAAGAGCAGGTTAGACTCTAGGTGTCTCTGGTTAATTTGGGTATTCCCTGTGGGAGGCAGAGAAAGAGGGTGTCCCAAGTAAATCTGTTATTTACCAAATGCCTGGTGCTACTGAAACCCTGACTAGGGGGTGAGAGTAAGGAGGAAAGAAATCAGATGCTAGAGGAGTCAGGAAACAGTATTCCTGGTTAAGGCCGAGCACGGTGGTGCATGCCTGCAAGCGGCAGCCTAGGAAGCCATGGCAGGGACCAGGGATAGCGGTTCGAGTCCTGCTCGGGGCAACGTAGTGAGATCTAGTTCCAAAAAAATAGCTAGGCATGGTGGTGCGCCCTGTAATCCCAGGTACCTGGGAAGCTGAGGCTGGGGACTGCTTGAGTCTGTGGTGCCCCGGGCAACGTGAGCCTATGGTTCCACGGGCAAAAATAGGGAGAACTAGTCTCCAAAAAAAAAAAAAAAAAAGCAAAAATAAAAAACAGTATTCCTGTTCAAGTCCTGAATGCGAAATGCCAACTGATCATCAGTCAGGTTTAGAAGGAAGGACATAAAGGTCTAGACAGAGAGCCCCTGTCCTCACCATGAGGAGGGCCATACCCCTTCCTGAAATGCTCATGCCTTCTCTGGCCCCTAGGAGCCTGTTCAGGTCTCCCCACTCTAACATCTAGGGCTTTTCATCCTGCTACTCAGAGCATCACCTGGAACCTTTATGAATACCACTGCCACCAAAGACCCTCATGTCAAAATTGAGGGGGTGAGGATTCCCATGAGCAGCCAGGAAATGAACCCTGCTGGAAGTGCATCTACCCAGCCACACAGCTATCCACAAATCAAGCAACAAACCCATTCATCCACATCTGAATCTACTATCCACTCATCCATTCACGCATGAACTCCACCATCCAGCCACCCATATACATCAGTCTACCCTTCTTCCCTGTCTCCCCCACATTCATCTTCCACCCCTCTTCAGAGCTTCCCTGAACAACTGCATCATGTTTCCTTCTGGCTATAGGGGCAAGTGCCAGAGTTCCCCTCAACTCTGCCTGGGTACCCTGAGACCTACAGAATTAGAAATGTTACCAAGAACAGGAAACAGACTGGGCAAATCCCACCCAGCACACACTTAATCCGCGGGCACTGGGTCAGTGCTTGATATCCAAGAAGGTAGGGCCTCCCCTCCTGCCATTCCCACCTTGACCAACCGCTCGGACCTTCACATCAAGAACTTAAAACCACTCACTTCCCCATGTAACTCATAAATGTCTGCTCGACCACAACTTCAGCACTGCGTTACTGTGGGCCCCTAGTGATTGGGAGGCTGGGAACCCCAGAGTGAGGCTGATTGCAAATGCGAGTGGTGCCAACTCACCCTCTCACGATGCCACTCTCCAGGTAGTTGACCTGGATGAATTTCCCAAATCGGCTGGAATTGTTGTTGTGAGCCGTTTTGGCATTTCCAAATGCCTGTGGGGAAAACAAAAGCATGTTTTCAGATGTGACTATAAAATTTCAATAGACCCTGGACTTTGGTGCTCCCTCTGGGTACTGGGGATACTCACTAGAAACTGCTAGGAGAAACACAAACACCTAGGTGCATAGCCAGATGCATGAAGACACGTCAGCTCCTGGGCTCTGTGTCTGTGTGTGGAGCCCAAACTTTAAACCTTTGTGATTAGAAATGACAGTGATAGGAATCCTTTCTCACTTACGTTCATTCCTTTAAGAATTACTGGCCTGTGGGCAAAATCTAGCCTGCTGCTTATTTTCTTGTGCTGCCTGCATGCCAGGAGAGTTTTTTACATTTGTAAATGGTTTAAGGAAAATCCCAAAGAAGAGTAATATTTCCCGACACATGCAAACTCTGGTCCCATCCCAGGGACCACAGATAAAGTTTACTGGCACAGAGCCAGGCCTGCTCATTTATAGATCACTTCTGGCTGCTTCTGTTGCCGCAATAGCTGGACAGAGACAGTCTGGCTGGCCAAGCTGAATACAATTACTATCTGGACCTTTCAGAAAAGGTGTTTACTGGGTCCTGAGCTGATACAGGCTCTGGGTGGGTGTGAGGACATAGGTCCTAGCCAGGAGGGGTCCTGGAACTGAGGAAAAGCAAGTGGGTTCATAGCAAAGTTTTTTAAAATTGGGCTTAAATAACAAAACATAAAATTAACAAGTTAGTGCCACTTAGTACATTTACAATGTCGTACAACCATCACCTCTGCCTAATTCCAGAACATTCTATCACCCCAAAAGGGGATACCATTCCCAAGAGCAGTCACTTTCCATTCCCCTCCCCCAGCCTCTAACAACCACCAATCTGCTTTCTGTCTGTGGATTTGCCTTTTCTGGGTCTTTCATATAAATTAATCATACAGTATGTGGCCTTCTGTGTCTGGCTTCTCTCACTCAGCAGGATGTTTTCAGGAATCATTTGTGTTGTGGCATGAACTGGGGTTTCATTACCCCAAACACAGAGGTAAGAATGCAAAGTACATGGAGCCTGCAACTCAGGGCCTACCCACCCCCACCCAATTTGACCACCACGCAGATGAGGACAAAGAGCACTTCCATCTGGCCCCAGTCCCTTTCCCTAGGGATGAATGGATTGAACACACTAGGTGAGAGTTTGAGCCAGGGGAGAGAGGGAGATAGGAAGGGGTGAACATAGAGGCTGGTGCCCTTGTGACTGCATGGGGGTGACACTGGAGAAAGGGGCAGAGAGGGGATGGTGGCTCCTCGGGTCTTAGTCTCTCTCTCTCTTTTTCACACACACATACACTGCTTCTGTTTAGGGAAGCTGTGAGAGAGGTTGGGAGTGATTAGGTCACAGCCAAGTTTTGAGGAGGGGTTGCAAGTCTGTTGGGGTGGGCAGGTTGGGGAGAAGTGCTAACCTGAAGAGGAGAAAGGACTTTCTAAGTCTCATTCTGAGGGGATGGATGCAGGTGGGTCACTCATAGGAGCTTCTGAAGGCAGGAGACTATAAGAAAGGGTATGCCATGGGAGGCCCAGGACCCTTCCTAGGGAGGGGCTCTGTAGGGCCTCTCTCCTTGCTATGCTCTGGACGCCAGACTTCAGAGATGCAAGCTTGAACCAACTGCCAAGTGGCCCAGCAGGATGTGGCAATACAGGAGGACCCCCTAGAGAGGCAATCTGGAGGCTGGGTACTTTGTGGGGGGCAGCGGGGGGGTTGTTTCCATCTGGCCAGTGGATCAGGAAGCAGCCTGAGACATTTTGAGTCAGATGTCAGCTCCAGAGCTTCTGACTCCCCTGAGACCCCTTGATCTGTTTTTGGAGGGTTTAATCAAATATCAGGTCCCGACAAGTGTGACAGAGCTATTGGTTGGCCACCATGCACCAGCTGCTAGGGGCACCCTCCAGGGACACCCTGAGTGTCTGTGGGGCCCAGAGTAGGGCTCTTGCACTGCTGACACTTGAGGTCAGACTGGGGTCACCCTGTGCACTCCGGGGTACTGAGCTGCATCCTTGGACTCCACCCACTCGACGCCAGCAGCCTCTGGGACAACCAAGAAATGTGCCCAGAGAAGGGGAACTGCCTGGGTTCAGAAGCACAGGCAAGTGAAAGGTATTCGCAGGGCCGGATGGTCTGGGATCACTGGGGTGCATTATAAGGGGTTCCCCAAGTACATGGGAGGTGCCACAGGGCACTCTGGAGAAAACTGTCTAGGTTTAATGTGCAGTTTCTCCTAGGTTCAGCCACACAGCTGGTTTTTGTTTGGAGTACAGCTCCTGCAAACTGGAGGCTCCTCTCTGGGGGCAGCAGACAGCAGACCTATCTCCTCCTTCCTTCCACAGACAAGGGCTCCTGCAGGGTGGCGCCTGAGCTGAAAAGGGCCCAGGCCCTTCCTCGACTCTGAAGTCCCGCCTGGCCTAACTGAAAGCACATGGGCAGGCGATACCTGAACCCCTACAGGCACAGGAGTCCCAGAGAAGTCCTGGTCGAGAGCCTGCTTGAGGTGATGTTCCAGAAATGCATATTCACACCCCAAAGAGTCCCAGGAATTCGGGACAAGCCGCTGTGTCAGTTTCTAAGGAAGCATCAGGGTCTGGCACTCTGGGGACAAGAGGGAAAGGATGTGAGGGCAGCGGCCCCACGGAGTCCTGGTTTGCTGGTTCTGTGATTACCCGCGCGGGTCTGGTGACCTCAGGCGTCTGGTATGTGGTCTCAGCATAGTGCAACTTTTCAAAGCTGATCTAAAAATATCCGGTTGGTGCTATTATATGTCCAAGGAGGAGGGGATGCTGGACTGGAGCTCCCAGCAGCCAGGGGAACTATTGTGTGATGCTCCTGCACGGGCCGGTGTGGCTGGCCTCCAACCAGCAGGGCTGCCTGTGCACACGGTGTGGGGTCGGAGGTGGGCGGGGGAGGAAGTGGATCCCGGCGCCAGCAATGATGTGAGTAATTTGGCAAGAGGGTCCAGGGGCTGGGATGCTGCCTTCCCAACAGGCTAGAAATCCAACAACTCTGGCAAAATGCTTTTCAGAAAAGGTCACCTTCTTGAAGACACTGTTTTCTTGTTTGTGCTAAAAATACATGTTCCTGGACGGAAACTAGGCTTTTGGTGCAGATCATAATGCAGTACATACAGATGTCAAACTGTAGTACTGTACAACACCTGGGATTTATGTAGGTTGTAAATCAATGCTAGTTGAAAAAATGGTAGAGATTTCTAAAGACATCTGAACTGTATGTAATAACTGCATATATAACACAGGCCACAAGAAGTGATGGTGCTAAATTAAAAAAAGATTAAGATACACTTTTCTAATGTAAGTGTACCCTTAAGTGTATATAAATATATACCCATGCTAAAACCAATGGAAGAAAACCTTAAAAATTTAAAATTCCCCACTTGTGGTTTCTCGGTAAAACTGTCAAAGTAGTACCCCTTCCTCTGGACCTACGTCCCGACTCCAGGTGACTCCCTGCCCTGTCAGGGAGGCTGAGAGTTGGGAGGGGGATATCTGTCTGCTTCCAACCATCTTGTCTTTGAGGTTCTTTTGGGAGCCCTAAAAGGTTTCTGAAACTGTATACATCCAGGGTTAAGTACTGTGCTTAGCCAAAAACTCCTAGAAGGTATGTTTTTTTTGTCTAAACAGGATGGCACCTCTCTTGGTTGGAGAGCTCTGTAAATGTTTTGGGAAGAAATATAACAAGTGGTAGAACTACCTAAGGGTGCATCAGCCCCAGCCAGATACACTACAGGCTCTCAATTCTTTCTTTTGCTCATACTTTCTCAGAGACTGACTTGCCATCTCCATTTCAGATGGGGAAACTGTGGTGCAGAAAAGTCAGAAAACCTCCTTGAGGTTTGAGAGCAAGAGTCTGACCGATGGTTTAGGCAAGAGTCTGACCTGGTGGCCCTGTCCATGCTTTGGCCTTGAAGGGTTTTTTGGGGTACCTGTCCTCCTCAGCCCCAGGCCCCCCGGCTATCACTCAGGGTAGGTACCCAAGGACTCTCTGAGCATCACATGGACAAAATGAACAAGCCTTACGATGGATCAAATCAGGCAACTATGTTTTGCTTTCAGATTTCCAAATGCTTTTAGATTTCCTACTGAGTTGTAGGATGAGCTCAGTGACAAATGCACTCCCCCATCTTGGCTTTGTGCACAGGCCAGCCCCAGGTAGGGGTTTCCCTGGAAAAAAGTCCCCAATCCAGGATGCTGTCCTTCCAGCTGGGTGGGGGCCTGACCAGGGTTCACTCTGCTACCCCCAGATTTATTTGTGGCTGTCCCATCTAAGAGAACTCTCTTAAGAGCTTCCTCCTGGGTTGTGGGATTGACTTGCCCTGCTTTCCGAGCAGCCCATAGGGACTTCACTTATCAAGAGACATAAATCAATCTCAAAATTGGGGGAAAATGAGCATAAGAGATTAAGACGATAGTTCACAAGTGACATGGTAGTGGAAGAACCTTGGGGTATATATACCAGAATGTAAAAATATATCTATACATATCTATCTATAGATACCTATGTAATCAATTAAAAAAATAAAAAGATAAAACTTTGAAACAAAAATCAAAAAAAGAGACATGATCTTGTCCATTCATTCATTCACTTGACAACAGCTTATTGGTCAATGGTTGTGTGCCTGGCATCACCCATGCCTTGGAGAACCACTCTCTAGCAGGGCTCTAATAAGGATACTTTTAATGTCTATCAGGATGTGGCCTGGATGTAATTGCTTCTGGAGGACTCCTGCCCTCAAATCACCTGAACCCTGCCCATCACCTTCCTGAGTCCTAATGCTGCCTTTCCCTCTGTGATGTCACCTCTGGTTGAAATCTCTGTCCCCTTTCCAATCCTTGTGAGCCTTGGGATACTTCCAGATCTCTTATTTCTGGTCAAGGTTGGGCACTGAGATGAACAAATGACTGGGTTTTGTATTAAGACTAGAACAAGAACATGGCAAGTATCAGACAACAGGGAAGCCTAAAAAAAAAAGAAGTTAAAGGGGGAAGACTTCCTGGCCTTCAGGACCCCTGGTTGCAGCCATATGTCAGGACAGAAAATGTGATGCTCAGGAGGGACGATAAGCTATTGCTGGCACAGTAGATCCCCACTTGGAAGACATGTTTTCTCTCCAGTATCCCCTGTACTCTGGGAGAACATAAATCTCTGAATCAGTGTTTGGCCACCACCTGCCAATAGGTCCTGGCCATCTGGGGACACAGATGACAGGCACTGCAACAGGGTCTGAGGTGTTCTGTGTCCCCTGAGAGGGTTTGCTCAACCCTTCGGCTCAGTGAACAGCCCTGAGGTGTCCAGTTGGGGCTGGGGCTTTCCTGCATGGAAATGCAGGGAAAACAGCCCCCAGGCCTTCACAGGGTGGAGGGTTATTTCTGATGAGAAGCCCAGGGGATCAGCTCCATGTCCCCAGGGGATTCCAAGGGCTCCAGGGGGACAAGGCAGCCACAGCTGTATCAGTTAGTTTATTGCTCTGCAGTTTCAGATTCTTCTCCTATAAAATGATGGCAAGCCCCTGCCTTTCCAATTCCGTCTGACCAATGACCTGACTCTGGTTTCAGTATAACAATAGCCGCCAATGAACTACATAAAGGGACTTGGTCATGTGGAGGACACCGTCCCAGTGCAAGGTCATCAGGGGCATGCATGGTTCCTGACATCCACTGAGGTTGGCACACAATGGCAATCTGTTTCTGTAACAGGCTGCGAGCTAAGAACGGTTTTCACATATTTAGACACTTGAAAAAGAAATCAAAATAACATATCAATATGGAAATAGGAAATTCAATGCTCAGATTTGTCAGTGGCAGTCATCTTTATGAATGGGCTGTTTGTATTCACACTACAAAGGCAGAGTTGCAGAGTTGGTGGTGATGAAACACAGTGGAGTTGAAAATACCACCTCAGGGCCTTTGCAGGATAGGTGTGTGGGTCACTAGTCCAGGGGCTCCCAGTTAAATGCCTTATGCGATACCTCAAGGGTGCTGGTACCAGGGGAAAGCTCCTACACACAGATATGTATAGGGTGGGCATGGGAGGGCACAAGAGTTACCTGGTTCTCTCCCAGGGCAGAGGGGACCAGGAGAGGCAGGACTAGAAGCATGAAGGGTGAGCTAGGCCAGTGGGATCATAAGCCAGGGGGGTGGTGAAAGAAGAGACAGATACAGGCAGAGTGAGCAGTGAGGTTAAGAGGGGAAGATGCCAGGTGGGGACAAGGATGACACTGGAATGATGGTGGTGGTAGCTGTGAGGTGGGAGACAGGAGCCCTCCTCCCCTGCCAGCCTGCACAGGTGGCAGCTGTAGGCTCAGTGGGTTCAGGGTGCTAAACAAGAAGTAGAGGAGTCATCCTCAACCTCATTGCTCCCCAACTCTAGATGAGAAAGTGGAAGTTCCCCAGGGCCCAGCCCCCATAGTTCTGAGCATTTTCTGTTGCCCACAGGGCTTGGGACACCAATAGGCTCTCAACAGTCACTTGCTGGATGAACAGATAGCAGGCACAAGCAGAGTGATGGGAGGTTATGATACTCACTCCACCCTTGTGCCTTCAGTTTGTAATCAGCTTTTACCTGGAAGGGCACTGATGGTGGGTGAGTTACAGACCCAGGCGGAAGCACTGAAAACACAGCAAGGACTCCTGGGGCCAGGAGAAGGCCCTATTCTCACCTAGGGCCAAACCTTCCTAGCAAGCTGTGCAGGGAAGGGATGGGTAGGTATGGGGGAGTGTAGTAAAAAGCAAACAAAATATCCACTAACTATGAAGGAAGTTACAAGTTATTGTATCTCCTATTTCACTGAGCTTTGGCTGCAGTTAAAATGAAACCACCTACTCTATCACAGAGGAATAAAGTACAGACCAGGCCTTGACAGGTAGGGTCTTGCTTGGTTCATATTGCCCCAAAAATATTTGAGAAAATCTTTAACATCCCTGGAGGACTCTTCTTATTCATCTGGCACCCAAACAATTTTCTTTGGTTTGTTATTTTGAGCAGGGAAAGCGATCCACTTGCTTTCATTTATTTGGTTTAGAGATGCCCCTTCATTTAAGAGTTGCTTAACAGAAGTTTATTTTTACTTTAAAAAAAAAAAAAAAAAGGTTTTCCATGTAAAAGGGGATTAAAAAATCCCATAAATGTCTAGTTTTATTGCACCTCCAAGAGCATTACTTATATTTTCACTTTAGGAAGTTCTAGATGCTTTATCTGTGACTCAATACAGGAAGGCATTTTATGAATGTGCCATGGGTTTATTCTCACGCTGGAGTAAAGGGTTCATGGTATGGATCTCACTTAAGCATGTGGTCTGGGAGTTTCCTATTCTTATCTGTGCTATACATTTGTATTGTTTTTCTCAGTATCATTCATAATTTTTGCGTTGTAAAGGCAACAACTATATCTTTTGGTGCACAGATATTGATAACTGTTGTATCTTTGGCATCAGGACAAACCTTCCTCACCACAGGTAATGTTTAGACACTTTGGTTCTCCCTTCTCCACGTTGGAATTGCAGTCTTATTCTCCTGTTTCTACCTGCTTGCTCTGTCCATGCTTCTTCAACCATTCTGGTTTTGGTACTTACATCTTGTTCACAGAACAGGGAGTTGAACTTTGCTTTGTGGGCCAAGCTGAAAATCCTCTCCTTGTAATAGGTGGGTTGAATCAATTTAAGTTTAAAGTGTTCCCTCCAGAACTCACCACTATTAGCTCTTCCCCATCTGTTGCTTGTGGCTGTGGCTGGGGACTAGAGGCCCGAGCAATTCACCAGGTCACTTTCACTAACTTCCTGAAATCCTGCTCTTTTGCAAGACTTTCAACCTCACTTTGCAACTCATTTGCCTTGGTAGGTGAGTGGGATCCAGGAGAGAGGACCCCTGACTTGAGGGATGGGCAGCAATCATGCTTAGGGTGAACTGAAAGAGGACTGTGCGGGGGAGTTCATTCTGCAAGTGGGTAGCTCACTATGGGAGGTATCCTCTTGGGATGACTGTTGCTTCCCTACATAATCCCAACCACATGGATTCCAGTGATGAGACTAGGAAGGACATCTGGTACTTTCTATGCTGCAAAACCAAGGGTCTGCATGTGTGAGGAAAGGTAAGTTTCCTGGGCTGGGTTGGAGGGGGGGGGGTCTGTGGTCTCCAGAGCATTCCACCACTCTCCCTGCAAGGCCTATAATCTTCTGAATACTCTCCTGGAGAACACTATCCATTGGTGGCCCCAGGTTTCCCTTGGGCCTACCCTCCATACCCGAGTTGGCAAGCCTGTCATTACGGAGCTGTCATCATTTACAACAGTGGGGAAGGAGAGGCAGACCTGAGGGAAATTGCGCCATCCCTTTCAGCACATCACCACTCTCACGCAGTTCTGGTGGGTTGGGGTGAGGGAGAGAGAAAAGACTGAGAATTCAAGCATGGGTTGTAAACATGTGTTCAAGACACAGACTCTTGGGTTCCATTCCAGACCTACAGAATTTCTGGAATGGCTGAGGACTCTGAATTCTTAAACAAGAGCCCATGTGGGTTCTTCTGATTCCTGAAGGATGAGAAATACTACTCTAGGGATTAGTAAGAGAGTCAAGATATCTCTGGGGAGATATAAGGCAAGAGAACGATTACTCATCCTCCTTAACCCTTTTTGAACGTCTAGAGCAGGGGGTTGTGATAAGGGACCGTGGTGTATTGAATACTGTGCTTGGTATACTTAATCAGACTGCTTCTTAATGCTTAGCCCTGAGAGAAAGGAAACTTATATTCTAGGGTTTTTCCAGGATTGGTTACTTGACACTTGCACCCTAAGCCCCAGTGGATACAATCCCCTCCTGCCTGCCACTTGAAGCAGGTACAGCAAGATAGGGAGATGGCAAAGCTGGAATAGGCACTGTGAAAGAGCTGCCTCCCAGCTTGGAATCTGCACAGTTTTGAGAAGCAAGGACTAGCTGTCCATTAGACAAGTTAGGAAACAGCCCAGGGGCCCAAATCAAAATCCCAGCAAGGGTAACCATTCTGTGTTCCAACAAGGTCAGAAAGTAGGTGTTCTGGATACACTGGGAGTCGGACATTGTCACCTGCACTCATCATCACATACACATTGTACCATGAGCCAGGCAGTGGTGGAAACCAGTTCAGAGGAAGAAACAACAGGATATGGTGACAGTGTGCAAACGGGTGAAGGAGGAAAGCACTAAAGGCTGCTGGCCGGGGTGCTGCAGACAGAATGAGGAAGTGGGGGAGGGTAGAGGTATCTGGAGTCAAGGTTCAGCTTGCCATGACCTTACCTGAGATTTGCTTTGTGTACTCACAGTTGGTGGGAGCAGGTCTAAGCAGGGGCGTGCCAATTATGCAGGCCAAATGTGGCTCGATGCTTTTTTCTTTTACACAAACTTAATTTCAGAGTAGTTTTAGATTTGTAGGAATCCTAGTTTTGCCTACTGGTAATATGATGGTGGGATGTTAGTCACAACTCATGAACCAGTGCTGACTAATACGTTATGATTCATTATGTCTACACTTATTTGCATTTCTTCAGCTTTCTGAGCATCCTTTTTCTGTATCAGGATCCCAGTTATATTCAGGCCCCATGTTAAATTTCCTAATTTCCTTGCTTTTGAGGTTTTGGCAGTTTTGGACAGGGAAAGTGGCTAGGTATTATGTAGAATATCCTTCCATTTGGTTCACTCACCACCTGCCTATTTTTGTAAAAGAAACTTTATTGTCATGTGGCCCCAGCCATTTATTTACGCATCATCTGTGTTTCCTTTTGCTGAGTAAGAGATGACACGGCACTGAAATCCGGAAATGCTAACAGGTGCCTTTTACAGAAATAGCTGACTCCATTCCCCACATTTATAAACTACAGTTTATATAAGGCTTAAAAACCTTTATAAAGGTGACTACTTAATGTTAAATAGCTTAACAATACCCACAGCCCTCGGACCAACTAAAGGTGACTACTTAATCCAGAGTAAGTATCTTGGAAGAGGGCACTTTAACCTATTCTAGCAAATGTTCTCATTCTCGACATCAGGAGTTTTATTCATTACGATGACGAAGGTTCAAAGTGGGCTTCCAGGGATGGAGAAGTGGGGTGGGCACAACATTCTGGAGGCATTTGTTGGAGAAATTTCACCTAAGGCTCCTGTGGCTATTCTGAGGAACAGGACTCTGGCTCCAAAGTGGTCTATATCCTAATGCTGGGTTAAGGATTCCTGTGGGGTCCAAGAGATGAACAAACTCAGGAGTGTCTAGGGTGATCAAAGAGGCCAGTTGAAGAGTTGAAGGAGCAGGTCTAGGAATGCTAGGCTCCTATCTGTGAAAAAACTGCATTAGCTGCAACGTGATCTAGGTTTGCACTCTTCAGTTTTTTTTTTCAGCTGTTGATGGCAGAAAGATGCAAGATCTATGGGAAGGAATCCCTGTGGGAGAGGTGGCAGTGCTATCAGGGAGCCCACTCTGATTTAATATGCCTACTATGATATGCAGTTGTCATCTCTCTCTAGTACCAGAACATTCCATCATTCAAAAGGAGACCCTGTCTGTATAAGCAATCATTCCCAGTTCCTAATAACCATTAATCTGCTTTCTGTCCCTGAATTTGTCTGTTCTGGACATTTCAAGTAAATGAGATCACAAATTATGTGGCCCTCTGTGTCTGGTTTCTCTCACTCAGTATCACGTTTTTGAGGTTCATCCACATTATAGAGTGTCAGGGTTTTATTCTTTTTCAGAGATAAATGATATTTGTTTCCATTCGGCTTGAAAAGAACCATAGGCGCAAGCGCTGGCCTGCCTTGATGGGTCACCCCATTTTCCTAGGTCTGGGAGGGTCGCTGCCTGAGCACTGGCATTAACACTGAATCCAAAGACCCTTCACTATGTCTAGTGGTCAGAAATAGCATCTCAAACACCTCTTTTTTAGGTCGATATGACCTTCCCTGATAAGCCTGTTTCCAGCCTTTGAGTCCCTTCTGGGGCCTCCTCCCTGGTGCCTCTTCATTATGAGACAGCAGTTCAGGATTGGGTTGGATCCAGAATGGAAGCCCACTTATGTGAGGGGGGGACCCAAGAGCCCCTCTGACACCTCACTCCAGTATTCGCTCACTCCCTGCTCTTCCACAGCTGACAGGTGGGGCTGCATAACCATGCAATATGCTGATGCCAACCATCATGACATGGGAGGTTCTGGATCTCTCTTCTGACTTCGTCAGCAAGGACTGGGACAGACTTGGCAAGACAACAGTGGCAAAAGCAAAGCTCTTGAGAGCATTCCAGAAAGCATGTGCCAAGACTTTGGTGCTGGAGAGATCAGGAAGCAAAGTGGCTGAGAGTTTCACTGCCGGTCACACCGCATGTGGGTAGCTGAGCTGGGCATCCTGCTGGGCACAGCTCTTGGACTGAGATATTGTAAGTTCTAGTGGCAGGGACGTGATCACATTCTGAGGGAGGGGAAGAACCAGTCCAGGCATCCTGGCAGAACTGCAGATGCTCCCTTATGCACTACACGCCTGCTATCGCTTTCACCCCCCTCTGCAAAATCGCACCAGCGTGCATGACTGCAAGGAACAGAATCTATCCAGCCCTTGGCTCCTGGATCCTCATGGCTTCCTGAAGACTATCCAGACGTGGCGGTGTGATTTTCCTACACATCCTAAAGGCTCCAAAACTGGAGCAAGTCTTTCTATCTGGCACTGCTGGCATCTGGAGCTGGATGATTCTTTGTAGAGAGGGTTGCCCTATGCACTGTAGGATGTCAAGCAGCAACTCTGGTCTCCACCCAGCAAAAGCAGATCCAAATTTGATCAAAGGTCCCCTGACAAGCAGCCTTAAACTCAGTTAAAACTTGGCTTCCCTGGATGTCCCTTTGTGGTCAGGAGGGACTCAGTGGGAGACGCTGTGAACTCTCACAGGTTGCTGTTGCTCAGTGTGCTTCAAGGGAGGTGATGAGACTAGCTAGCCTTTCCTGAGTGCCCTGACCTCCCTTGGGCTCAGGGTACCTGCCCACTCCCCTCCACCCAGGAGCTGGGGTCCTGGGCTGGTCCATGGCTGAATGGGTGACTGCAAGCCTCAGTCTTTCCTCAAGACAGGCACCCCTGGGAGCCCGAGTTCTCAGGGCCTCCTCAGCCTGGACTGGAGGGCCAGTTGTGGCCCATGGGGGCTGAGTGACACAGAAGGAAAATTTAGAGAACAGCTCCCCAGTGATGCTATGAGGGGGCACTGGAGTTGCTCCATCTCTGGTAATCACTAGGAAACAAATCAGTCACCAGGCCCTGTGGTGATCTGCTGCCCATGTTCCCATTCCAAACAGTGAGGCAGATTGAAACAGACAGACAGACGCTGCTCATGTCTTGCCAACCCTGGCACAGCAAAGTGTCCAGAACATTCTGGAAGGGTGGTGACCGTGGCAGGGGTGTCCTAGCCCTGAGTGTGCTATGCCTTCTAATCAACTCTTTCTGCAAATTCCAAGGAGGCCTTTTGGGGGGCTTAAAATAAACCCCATAATTTCATTCTTCTCTTAGAAACAGTATTTCCAAAAATATAACCTCTTTTGTCTAAAATAGGCTTAGGAATGTCTCAAAGTGTCCAGGCGCTGCCAGAGGTAGCCTCATAGGTCGCAGGGCACAGGAGGGGCAGAGTAGGTGGGTGTGCCTTCCAGGTGGCCCACCCCTCCCTGTTGTTCTCTGAGCAACTTGATTAAAGGCTTTGGGACCCAGTGCTCTTGGGCATCTTGATCCTTTCTGCACCCCAAAAGATACCTTCTGATCCGTTTGCATCCTCTCCTGGTCTGCTGTGGCCCCACTTTCCAGATGGGCAGGGCCACCTGGTCATCCAACACTCTCTCTCCATTTCCTCCTCCTTATTCAGGTGACTCGTGGGAGCAATACCCACACTTTTCTGTGTCTGGTAACTTTTTTGTGGTGAGCCAGGAAATGCATGACAGCTGGTTTGGATTAAGCACTGGGGCTAGAAATGTTACCACCCATAGCATGAGCCTCCTCTCCCTGGCAGAATTATCCCCCTGCCTCCAGAGTGCTCTGCAAGCTCCTGGCGCACACCCAGCTGAGGTTTTGGTGTGTAATTCCAGTTTGCCCTGGGAGCCTCCAAAGGTTCACCAACCTCTCCTAGAAGCTGGTGGAGGATCTGGGGCCATCAGGGCATCTTGGAGGTACTGGGGTCTCACGCAGTACCCAATCCTTCCAGTCCTTATCCCACTGTGCCGCTGGCAAACTGTGTGCCTGTGGCAGGATGCAAGTATCCCTAGGGCCCAGGTAGAAATATCTGAAGGACTCCTGTTCAGGTGTAAGGCATGGAAGGGGGCAGCAGAACCCCCATTGGCCTGAGCCAGAGCCCAATCCTCCACCCACACCCTCAGGAAAACAACCTCAGCTATTGTGGAGCACACAGCTACAGAGTTAAAAGACCCAGAGACCAATGGCTGGGCCAGACCTCCCAAACCTTAAGAAATATCTACATTTGAGTCTTCCTTCACTAAGTCCCAAAACCTCTCTGAGCCCCTTGTCCCCCTGCCCCCTGGGCAGATGTAGATGTATGTGTATGAATATACATGTATGTGTGGCACAGATACAAATGCAGAAAGACCAAGTTAGTGATATGGTGATATGGGCTATCAAGAATGAGGGTGGAAGGCTGGAAACTTGGCTTCTTGTTTGGGACGGGGGGCTGAACAGAAGGTGAAAAAGAGTAACATCCTAGAGTTATGAAGGTATAAAGGTATGAGGTATGAAGGGCCAGCAAGCCCTTTTTAGTAGGGCCAGGTGGAAAATATTTTCAGTTTATGGGCTCAATACTGTTCTACTCTGTCACTGTCGTCTGAAAGCCACTACAAACAAAACTTTAATGAGAGAATGTGACCTGTGCCAATAAAACTTCATAGTAATAGGCTTGACATTGTTTACATTAGTTAAGTTACAGAAACAACTTTCACGCCCATCAACGAACGGAGCAGTGGGTTAAGATGTGATACACATACACGGAGCAGTGGGTTAAGATGTGATACACATACACGATGGACTTGGCTATTTGAAAAAAAAAAAAAAAAGAATTCTTGCCTTTTATGACAACATGGACACAACTAGACAGGATTATGTGCAATAAAATTAGACTGAAGAAGAAATAGGATGACATCATTCATATGTGGGATATAGAGAAAACAAGCACACACAAAGGAACTAACACAACTAAACCAAAATAAACCCTTGAATTATGACTGCGGAATTTGACCTGTTAGAGGAAGAGGGGGAGGGGGAGGGGGTAAGGGTATACATGGTCTATGTAAAGGACTGTGGGTGCTTGAATGGGGTAATGGGGTAGTGACAGACATTTGAGGATGTGTGAACCTATTATCCTAAATCATACATAGAGTTGTAAATCAATGTTACCTCAATAAAGAAAAAATAAACAGGTTTGGCAAATATGTAAATAAGGGGACATGGTTGTATGCCAATAAAACTTTTATTTCTAGAAACAGGTCAGGCAATATGCAAATGAGGATCATGGCTATCAATAAAACTTCAATTCCAGAAACAGGTATGGGCAGATTCAATCTGTGAACTATAGCTTGCCAGCCCCTTGTCTATACAAAGTGAAATCAAACCTCCAATGAGAACAAAGATGCTAGAACAAAAGAAGCAATGTGAGGAAAAAAAAAAGGAGAGATGCACCCATGTAAAACCAAAAGCAGTGATAAAAAGATGCATCACAGTTTTGCTGAAGTAGACAGGAACCATGTGTGCGCCCCAGCAGCAAAACCTATACCAGCAGCCTTGGTTTGTTTCCTGTTGGGGAGATATTTAAGAGAGATGAACTCAACCGCAGTTAACATCTGGGGTTAGGTTCAGAAAATCACCCCAAGTTGAACTGGGGTGCTGGGAACAGAATCCCAGTGTTAAGGAACCAGTGCCAGCAGCACCAGAAAATCACCAGCGAGCTTTCAACAAGCCTGTCTGCAAGAAAACTCGCAGGGAACCTGAGATGTCTCCGCTCTCAAGACAATTCAAACTGCCTTTTGGGGGCACTGCTGATAGCTCTTACAACAACATTTTAAGATGGTACTCAATATCTGCTGGGAAGGTCAACCCTGATGGAAAGCCCAGCCCTCCTACGGATCGTGCTTCACTGTTGGTGAGAAGGCTGCTGGTTGCGGATGGCAACCACTCTCTTGCTGTAGTGAGAGGTGAGAGGTGGTGAGAGGGAGAGCGGTAGCCCCAGTCATCAGTTCCTGGGGGTGGGGGGGTAACTCCCCCCACCAGAAACACTACACAATGTGTGAAGATAGTTCGGTTAATGCACAACTAGAAAGACATCATGGTACCCAAAACAAAACAACCCCCAAACTGTTTAGATATAGATGTTCTTTGCATGGGTCAGTCTAAAAGTACTCTCACCAGGAGTATTCTGCATCTCAGAGGATGGCTGGTGATGTCTGGGCGTATTTTTGGTTGTCACATATGGGGAAGGGGTGCTACTAGCATCTAGTGGTTAGGGGCCAGGAATGGCAGCACTCTACAGTGTACAGGTCAGCTTCTGCATAGAATGATCACTCCAGATGTTGTTAGCTAGCAGCAGGGACACAGCCTGAAGCTTAAGTTCCCAGTCCCCTGCTTGCCCCACATCCCACTCTCCTTCAGGCTGCTCTGTCAGCCCAGAAGCTCCATACTACTCTCCCCAACATCCAGGGTGGAGATGGGTGGCACACCAGGGACAGAGATGTACAGATCCCCGTCCTACCTTCCTGCAACCCACTCTTCCCCAAGCCTGAACCTTTGGGTCACCTTCCCTCCCATTCTTCCACTGCTGCATCTCCCTATAAAGTCCATCTCTCCCCAGGATCCCAGACCTGACTCTGATTCTTCCTTCTGTGTCTACGGGGAACCCTGATGTCCCCATCACTGACCTTCCAGCCACCCAGGCTCCAGGATGGCCTGGACCATGGCCACTAGCCGGGGGGGGTGCAGTTGACTTCCGAGAGTTCTAATGTTGCTTGACCTGTCTCTACCCCACCTTCCTCAGTTCACTGTGGGGCAGGAGTGCCAACTCCAGGTAAGCATCTGGAGACTCCAGCCCCAGGCCAGGGGCTGTCTATGCCCACCAGATGGGTTTGAGTCTTCCTCTCTACCAGCTATTTGCTAATCTCCCACCTCCCATCAGTAGGTCAAAGGAACAAGAGCTCAAAGACTCTGCCCACAAAAGTGTCTTGTTTCTCAAAAAGCAGACATAACCTTTGGAGTTCTTGGCCCTGCAAGAGACTGACAAGAGCTGAAAAAAGATTCCTAACCAGATATCAGGCTGTGAATACCTTGGTGTTCTTTTGCTGGTGGGCAATACAGGCACTTTCCGTCCATCTAGATCTTGAACCCCCACTTCCTCATGGACTATGCCCTAAAACGGTCCTTACAGGCCTATCCTTGGCTACTTTCTCAACACTGGTTTCTCCTACCAAACTCATCCCCTCTGGTAGTTAGCAAGAAAGGGTCATGGATGAGTGCTTGGCTAGAGGGACACCCTAATTGCAGCCTGTCTCCGCCCCTCTCAGTTAGCTGAGTCTGTGACTAGACAACTTCTCCTAAGCTCTGGGGTCAGGGAGTCTTTAGGCTGTTGGTACCCATGTCTCCCTTAGATGAAGTTCCCCAGACAGCAGGCCACATGGGCAGTTCCACATCATTCTGACACTGCCTCCTCACCTACCTCAGGCTGTTTATATGGGGGTATCCAGCTGGCATGCATAAACATTACCATCTGTTTCCTGAGCTTCTGGGTGTCCTACCTCACTCCCTCTGGCCACTGGTCTCTTAGCAGTTGCAACAGGCACACAAAGATAGGGGACAAAGGTGAATCCTCTACCCAGTCAGCACGCCGAGAGCAGGGTTCTGCTCCCCTCCATCAGCCTGGCTCAGCCAACTCATGAGACTTCAGTGGGACCATGTGCGCCCAGCCCCTTCCATCACTGACAGGGACACACAAGTCCGACCAGGGCAGAAGGGAAGCCAAGAGCAAATTTGGCCACAGAAAGAACTGATGTTCTGGGACAGCTGGGGAAGAATAAACAGTGTAGCCCACCTGGACAGTGGAGTATCACTCAGCCATGAAAAGGAACAAAACTCTGACACATGCTATAATGCAGCTGAACCTTGAACACGTGATACTGACTGAGAGAACAGGCACAAAAGGGCACACAGTGTGTGATCCTTATATGAAGTGCCCAGACCAGGCAGATCCACAGACAAGAAGCAGATTAATGGCTAGGAGAGGGGGCTGACCTCCTTTCTTTTGGGATGATGGAATATTCCATAAGAAGAAATAATACATTTGCACAATGTAGTGAATGTATGTGGTGAATGCTGGAAAACACTGAACTGTTCACTTTAAATAGATTTTTTTAAAATTTTAAATCTAAATGGATGAATTTATCTCAAAGTTCTGAGATATAAACTCTAACTACAGAGGCACACCCCTAATTTAGGAAGCATCTATATTTACCACCCCAGTTGACTGGCTTCACATGTGCCTCTAACATGGGGTAGAATATGGCCCATCTCTCCCAGCAGGAGGGAATGACATGGCTAGGGGACATGTCCCTGAGGACAAAGGTTAAGTGGATGTCTGTAGGGTTCTGACCTTCCAAGGTGGGTGCAGTGCTGATGGAAGGTGGTAGGAACAGACCCAATAGCTTAATAGGTGGAGAGGGAACTGAGGGCATGCTAAGACTGAGTCTGTGGGGCCTAAGGATGTTTAGTACTGAGGTTAGCCCAGATTCTGGTCCTAGGACAGGCTCCTTGGGGACATCCCACTCCTCCCCTCACCAAGGCAGGAGAGGGGGCAGCAGCAAGGTCTAGAGCTCCCTCAGTCCCATGTTTCACATCTCCCAGAGTGGGCTGTACCACCTCTACAGAGGCCTCGAGCCCTGGCACATAGCAATCTCTGGTCGCCTGGGAAAATGGCCTCACCAGAAAGGATCCGCTTTCATTTCTGCTTTCAAAATTAAAACCCTGTGCATGTCGGCAAATGCTGGTAGCACTTGTTAAAGTTCAGAAAAGACAAAGAGAAGCCCAGCCTCAGCAAGGTCAGAGGGCAAAGCAGCACTCGGCAATGCAGAGGTCTGCCGGCCCAGGGGGGGACGGTGTCTCGTGCACGTGTCCTGGTTGGGCCAGTAACCAATGCTGCAGACCGCTGAGTCGGAGTCCCTGTGTCTCTGCGGGTGCCTGGGACAGCAAAGACCCAGAGGGCTGGGAGGGCACAGTGATGTGGCCCAATGATGCCCCATGAAATGGTGACTGCGATAGTTAACTGCAGCTGGCGAGCAGATCAGCTGATTGGAACTTGCTTTCCACAGTGCCCCCTTCCTGTTTTCTGGTCAGAATTGCACAGGGAGGTTGCAACCCACACCCAGGGGGGCGCCCAGTGACACCCAAACCTCAGAACAAGTCAACTTCTCCTTTTGGGGAGCTGAGAAAAAGTCCCCAGACTTCAAGTCGTGGCAGCCTTTGGCCTTCGTGGCCCTGGCTGAGGTGAGATAGGAAATCTCACCAAGAGGCAGAGGGATCACGGGCTGAGGCTCAGGCAGAGTTCTGCCACTGGTCTGGCTGGAGCTGCCATGGTCTGGCCTGGGGAGCCTATCTGTTAGGTGCTGACTTATGTCCCCCCCTCCCCCAAAAGAAATGTCTAAGTCCTGGCCCTTGGAACCTGTGAATGGAACCTTTTTCGGAAAAGGGTATTGCAGAGGTGATTACAGTAAGACTTTGAGATGAGACTGTCTTGGGTAAGCAGAAGTCCTAAATTCAATAAGTACACACCTAAGAGAAAAGAGACAGAGATTAGAGACAAGAGATTGGGGGTAATGTAGCTACAAGCCAAGGACTACCAGCAACCCCCAGGCACCAGGAAGGAGGCCTGGATGATATTCTTCTCAAGTTTCCGAAAGTAGCAAACATGATCTTGGACTTCTGGCTTCCAGAACTCAGAGAGAATCTCTTTCTGCTGTTTTGAGCCACCTCCCCACCCCTACTCCCACCCCCCCAGCTCCACTTGTGAGCCCCAAAGTCTGATACCTAGAGGACCAGAAGACACCACAGCTAATTATTCCTACTGTTTCCTAGAAAGTCAGTCTTGGTTAGCTCAGAATGGCTGGGATTTACTGATGGAATATTTTCTAAGTGTGCACCTGAAATTAATAGTGGCTGGGTCCCAGAGAATCATAGGTTGTGACCCAGGGGAGACTCTGCTCCCAGGGGATGTTTGGTAATGTCAAGGGCACTTTTGGCCGTCGATAATGGGGGTGGGGTGGGGTGGGGTGGGGGTGTGCTTCCATTTGGTGGGTAGGACCCAGGGGTGCTGCTCAGTGCTCTGCAGGCACTGCAACTACAGGGGATGACACGCTCCCAGGCTTCAGCTATGCTGTGGCCAGAAAGCACAGCTCTAAATTGAAACAACCTCCCTTTCCAAATGGTCGCCCCAGGAAGCACGTTTATGGCCATTACGTGGGTTGGCTCAAGCCTGTGTTGGAAGCAGACTTGGGCACCACCCTCCAGCAGCTGCTAACCACTGGGGAAATTCAGCCTTGCTGCTGGGGTGCTTGAGGGAGGCAGCCAGGCAAGGTTAGACATCTGACTCATGGGTGCACATTGCGTACGCCTGCCATGGACAGTGACTAACAGCCCTTGAAGAAAGGGCCAGAATCCCTCAGGGTAACTGCAGGGGAGGAGCCTGGAGATGAGAAGGAGAAATTACGCACTCTACCAGGATGAGGTTGAGCTCAGGCGGCCCTTGGGCAAGAGGGCACCAACACCTCCAGCTGTCACTTGGCAGGAGCTACTGTTTTGTGTCCCCCCCAAAGACATATATCCATATCCCCTGGAACCTGAAAACATGGCCTTATTTGGCAATGAGTTCTCTGCAGATGTGATTAGTTAAGAGGAGATCATCCAAGATGATGGGGCCCTACTTCCAAGGATGGGTGTCTATATAAGAGGATGACATGTGACAAAGGTGGCAGAGGCTGGGGTGACACAGTTATAAGCCATTGTGTCCAGAACCCCCAAAAGCTGAAAGAGGCAAGAAGGAGCCTCCCCAGGAGCTTTCAGAGGGAGCATAGCTTTGCCACACCTTGACACCTTTTGGCAAGTATAATATCCTTATTCAGTATGATTTGGCAGGGTATTTTGGGAATGGGAATTTTCAAAAAATTTTATTTTACTTTTAAATTAACAGCAGTAATGTTCCCAGATCAAAAACAAAACAAAACAAAAAATAACAACCTACCAAATGACATCAAATGTTCTACTTTCAGTGACAGTAAAACCAGTTCTGGTCTCCAGAACTGTGAAGCTAAGTTCCTGTGGTTTTTAAGGCCCCAACTCATTGTCACTTTTTATGACTGCCCCCAGGACCACCACCCAGAAGCCCCTGATGATCTTTAGTCAGAAAGACATTCTCTGTGTGCCAATGCTGCCACTGTGTGGAGTCGAAATGGTGGCATGTTCACCTGCCTGCCTGGTTCAATGAGGCGTGACCAACCTGGCATGGTGGTTGCTCACACAGTCAGTGCTGGGGGACAGTGGGGCCATCAGCCAGCTTCACCACAGCTGAGCTGCAGAGCTGGGATAGAAGCAGGTAGACACAGAACCACGCTGCATAGTGACCCATGTCACACAGAAGTCAGCAGCACACCAGGTTCTAAATGATCTTGTCATCTTCCTGTCATCCCCTCCCTGCTGTGTCATGGGTCACCCACCCCTTGTGAGCCCTTTTCAGAGCCCTAGCCTACTGTCCAACAAGCCCAAACCTCTGCACTGGCCCAGCCTTCCTTTTGGACGCTGGCATGGCCTCCTGTCTCCTGTGCCCTTGTCCATGCTTCCTCAGGTCTACCTGCTGTTTCCACCACCTCTTGGCTCACATTTGAGGCCCGTTGTTTATTTTTTGGTTAAGTCTCCCAACACTGGTAAACAGTATTGCCTTGCAGGCAGGCCTTTGGGCTGATTTTGGTCACTGTTCTGCCCAAGCCCTAGAAAGGCATCTGGCACACAGCATATGTGCTCAGGGAATATTTGCAAAATGGAGGGGAAGCCATTCTGCTGAAAGTGGATTCGGAGTGACATCACCAAGGACAACACAGGAAATTCTGTGACCAGACTATGCAGACATTTTTCAAGCATATTTGCCAAAAAAGGAAAGCAAATCTTTATGTTACAAACAGAGAAGAAAAAGACTGCATGTGTGGGCCTAGGGCCAGGGCCTGTAACATCAATTAATTTCTTGCTTATGATCTGAGATCATCTAAAAGGAAGAGGAACTGAAATGCATTCAGCAGGCTCAGCCTAGATGTGATTTCGGTGAACACACACAGCAGCCCTGATATGGATGGGATACTACTCATGGAGCGAGTGGCAGGGAGCTGGGACCTGAGGAGGGAAGGTCCAGCCCCGGCAAGTGGAGGGACTGCAAACCCAGACAATGGGTATTACTCAGTCACATGGCCAAATGAGGCTGGAAGCCAGCAAGGTTTGTGAAGGACTGCATGTGGCTGAGTGACAGAGACTGATCTGAGAAGACTACAGTTGGTATGGTCCCAGTGACACAACGCTCTGGTAAAGATTGTATAAGATCAGTAAAAGATCAGAACTTCTCAGGGCCTGGGGGGAGAGGTGAGAAGGAGAAGCCCAGGGGACTTTTAGGGCAGTGGAACTACTGTGTGACGTTGCATTGGACAAGACTGGGCGCGTTCAGGGTGTTATGGCCGTAGACTATGATGCTGTATTGGGGCTGTGTTATTACAGTCAAAGAATGTAGACCGTCAAATGTGAAGCCCTCTGAGCCCTATAGCTGTCCAATATCTTTATAAATCTAAAACTGCTCAAATAATTCACATTATTTTATTTTATAAGACTGAGTTAATGTTAGGTTAAAATTAGCTGTTTAAAATTAGTTATTATAAAATCGTATCAAAGTAATTAGAAGCACAGGTGCAGAGCCAAAGCCCAGACCCTGCCTTGGCCAACACTAGGAAGCTGATCATTTTATTGTACTCTGAGAGTGCATGGGTCTTATCCTAAAGACCCCAAGAGTGAGGGGTGGTGTATGGTCACTCCCACTGCCCCTGCATCCAGGAGGCTTGCCCACAGGACAAAGCAGTGTTTCCATGAGGCAGAGCCAAAAGGGATGCTGGATGGAGGGGAGTCCCTCCTCCACTGCTTCCAGTCACCTCAGGCCCGCTGAGGCTCACTGAGAAAGGCTTCTCAAAATGTTCAGTTTGGACGCCTTCCTTTTCTTGCTGGACTTGGGATATGAACTGTCATCTCTTGCCCCCACCAGACATCAAGAATGTATTCATCAGGCCTCTGGTTTTCAATATGGGCATACCTCAGACATGGTGGGCTGGGTTCCAGACTCCATAAAGTAAATCAATAAAGCGAGTCACACTCTTTTTGTTTGTTTTTTTTTCCAGTGCAGATGAAAGATCTGTTTACACTATATCACAGTCTACTCAGTGTGCAGTAGCACTGTGCCTAAATAAAGATAGGAACCTTAATTAAATGTGACAGACACAAAGGGAACACGTGATGTTGGAAAGAAAAACTGTGCTGATACACTTGCTTGATGCCAAGTTGCATAAACCTTCAGCTTATAAAAACCAAAATCCCTGTGAAGTGCAACAAGGCAAAGTGCTCCAAACAAGGAAAGCCTGTGTCTGATGCTGACCCAGAGGGCTGCCCTTCCCAGAGTGAGCTGATGTCTGAGAGCACAACTTCCAGATGAAGACCAGCTCGTGCAGAACCCACACCCCCTGCACCTTGGGCACCCAGCTCCTGTGTTCAGCACTGGCCCCAACGCCTGATCCCAGGGTCAGTGACCATATAACCAAGGCAGCCTCCACACCTCAGAGCTGTGAACTTACTCAAACCAGCTAAGCCGAAAGCTGTTTGCCCAGCCTTGCCAGACCACCCCCCAAAGATATAACTGAAACTCCTGCTCATGGCTTCCCCTCACTCCTGCAGTCTCTCTACTGAGCCTAATGCCACCCCTACGGTCCTGCATGGTGGGGTGCTGTCTTTGTCTAGGGAACTATGAGTCCTGGCAGTCCCAGGTTTATGGTGGTCACTCAGGATCTTTTGACTTTATGACAGTGCTAAAGCAATATGCATTCAGTAGGAATCATGCTTCGGATTCTGATCTTTTCCTGAGTGATGTGTGCTACAATTCTCTAGTGATGCCGGATAATGGCAAGCCACAGCACTTAGTTGACCACACACGTGGGAGAAACCCATATTTTACAGTGTATGGTGTTAAATCAACTACAGGAGATGTTCTACTGTGCAGCATAAGGTCAACATTGTGTGAGAGGACCTGCCCAAGTGGAAGCTGGTGTTGATATTCTGAGCATGTTTGAAGTTGAGCTGTGATGCTTGGAGAGTTTGGGTGGACTAAATACATTTCCCATTTAGCATGTTTTCAACTTAGGATGGGTTAATGATCTGTTAGTCCATGATGATTCAAGGGGGCATTGAATCACAGATCATCTGCTAGGCGGTTGCCTAGCTGGGGCTGAAACGAACGAAACCCACTTGCCAGGTAGGTGTGGCCCCTCCCACTGCCCATTTGCTCACCTCCAACACTGGGCCGGCCCCCAGGATGGTCCTCTCCACACCGCTGGCATAGCCCTTCTGGCTCAGGGCGGTGAGGCAGTGGATCAGAAAGTTGGTGCTCTGTGTTTTGCCAGAGCCACTTTCCCCGGAGATGACAATGCACTGGTTGACGTGCTTGCGCAGCATGGCATAGTAGGCCACATCGGCCAGCGCGAACACATGTGGCTCCAGCTTGCCCAGTTGCTGGTTCTCATACATCTTCACGTACTTGGGATTGTAGATGGGCAGGAACTTAAAGGGGTTGACGGCCACGAGTATACTGCCCGCGTAGGTGTAAATCTTCTGCTGCAGGAAGCGGTGCTTCAGGTTCTTCAACAGGTTGGCCTCAGTCAACTCAGGGAGGTTGCACAGGTCATCAAAGTCGGCCTGCTGCCTGGGCAGGAGCCCGCGCTCCACCAGGCGCCGGGCAGCTGAGGCCTGGGCCACCAGCTGCATGTGCACGTACTTGATGGTCCCGTCTGCCTCTCGCTCTTGCAGCAGGAAGTAGTAGCCATCCTCCTGTGGGTGCTCATCTTGTGCCCGCCGTGGCCACAGCAGCACACGGTGCACGGGTGAGTCGTTGGCGTCCAGCACCCACTCCTCCCCACCCGTCTCCTTGACCTCCACCAGCACATAACGCTTGGTACCATCCAGACGCAGGCTGGTGATGGCGTCTTGGATGACATCTGATGTGGTGCTGTCCTTGGTGGCCGTCACACGGCACGAGGCCTGGCTCTCGCTGGTGGCCAGCTGCGGGTAGATGCGCAGGTGGTAGGCCGCCTGCCCTTGGCAGTCGGCACTGCCCGCCTCGTTCACACTCATCCTGCCAGCCTCCTAGCTTCAGCATGCCTCCCAGGCTCAGGGCACGTGTCCTGGAGCTGGAAGAAAGAGGTGTAAGGTCAGAGTGGTGGTGATGGGGGTGGGGGGGGTAGAACAGAGATACTTTTATGGCTGCCACCCTCCAGTGGATAAGAAAGCTTGGTCTGAGCCCAAGACAGGGGTCTCATAAAAAGTTTTAAGTATGGAAGGGTCCCTGTCTTTCTTAAATGTGACCTCTGACCTAAGGATAGTGGCTCCTGGAGAATGACATCACCAGCCACTCCACCTCAAGATCAAACTATTACCCTAGAGTTGGTTTTGTCATAGTCCATGTTCCTCCCCATCCAGAGTCAAGTAGAGAACTCAGTTCCATGGGATCAGGTTACCCTAAAATCCCAGGGCCTGAAATCCCTCCAAGGAGGATGAAGTCAGGGACAGCCCTCAAAATATGTTTGGCCTGTCAGAGCACATTTGCATGTAGAATCCATAACTCCATCCCAACATCACATGTCCCACCAGATGCCCAGGCAGATTCCTGCCTGCCCAAGTCCAACAAGGTCACGAACAATAAGACTGAGTAGACGTTGGGACATGATTAAAAGCAATGGGTTTCCTGAACTGGGTCCTTGGCCAGTGAGAGAACACAATGTAAGAACTGGGGCTGTTAGTATAGTATCAGGAAGTTGGTTAATAGTCGAAGTCTTTTTCTCATATTTTCTATTTCTTGTATAGAAGTGCTCTGATGGTATAAGGTGTTCATAATTCGGGAAGGGGTCAGGAGAGTACTGTCTACTGCCTCTGTAAATCTGAATCTTTCCCAATATGAAACACTTATTAAAAATATGCATTTGCTTCTGAAGAATGAAGAGTCGGTTCACTACAAGGGTGAAAAGGAGGGAGGAGATTGTAGCAGAGCCATCATTTGCTTTGGTAAATAAAGTTTTATTGGAATGTAGCTGTGTCCACTCATCTGCATATGGTCTGGTGACTGCTTTTGCTGCAAGAGCAAAAGTACACTGGCAGTTCCTTTGTTATTTATATGACCAGCATGTGACCCAGCAAGCAGTTCCACTCCTAGGAGCCACTGTAGAGAAATGAATCCGATATCTGTACAGATATTGTACATGAATGTTCTTTGCATTGTTTCTAAGAGCCCCCAATTGGAAATAACACAGCAAACAATCACCTATGAATGGACAAAATGACCGCACAGCAGAACACTACTTGGTTGTAAGAAAGGACTAACTGCTGATGCTAGGAACAGCATAGAATTGCATGGGACAATGCAGACTCTGTGTGTGGAGTAAAAGCAGATAGATAAAATAGGTCTGGTGTTAGGATTTCTGCTTGTAGATCAACCAAAAGATTAAAAAACAAGGACATGCATCCCTGTACATGCATCCTTGTTCACAGGAGCATGAGTCACAACTGCCAGAAGGTGAAAACAACCCAAATGTCCATTGAAGGACAAAGGAGTAAACACAATGTAGTTCATCCACTTAGTGGAACACTATTTAACCACGAAAAGGAATGAACTGCTGACACATGCTATGAGAGTGAACCTTAAAAATATGCTGAGTGAAGAGAAGCCAGACACAAAAAGCTATGCTGTATATGCTTTCTTTTATATGGAATGTCCAGAAAAGGCAAATGCACAGATGGAAAGCAGATGAGGGGCAGCTAGGGGCTAAGGGAGGGGTAGAGGAGTGACTGTTCATGGAGTTGGGGTCTCTTTTTGAGAGAAAAGTTTTGGAACTAGACAGAGAGGGTGGTTGCACAATGTGCTAATGTCCTTGAAAACTAATTTAAAATGGTAAGTTTTAATGAATGAATTTCACTTCAGTAAAGTTTAAAAAAAGAGTGCATACTGTAGGAATCCATGTATGTAAAATTCTAGAAAATGGGAACCACTCGAGTCAGAAAGCCAATCAGAGGCTGCCTAGGGAAGGGATCAGGGGAGTATGACATAGCAGCCGGGGGAGATTTTGGAGGCATGGATTTGTTTAATGGTCTTGGCTGTGCATGGGTATTTGCCTATAATACAGCTCATCAAACCACACATTTTAAATAAGTGCCATTTATAGTACATAAATTACATCTAATAAAGTAGTTTAAAAAAATGATGTGACATATGAAGGGACACAGCTTCCCAGGCGCACAACTTTTCACATCTTGCTCTTTTCTCAAATGTCAAAGTAGAGGGGAATCACTTTCGTACTTCCAAGTCAGATGAGAGAGGTAGGTGCCTAACTCATAGGCATGCACCTTAAATCCCCGACACACAAATGCACACACCTGTATGCTTGCAAGCACACAGCATACATGAGTGTACGAGCCCACGACATCTGCGGGCAGGGACATACGCTTGCTACACTCTCCTACAAACGCACCCCCATAATGCACATTCAAGTGCACACACATGAAAGGAAATGCACAAATGTGGGCGAGTGCATGCAAAGCACTTTCATAAGAACACACGCACATACAGGCAGTCAGGGCCTCGGGCAGACTCCCACTAAGGCATGCACAGGCAGGGTATCAGCTAATGTGGACATCTGGAAGTTTGTTCCAGTTCTCAGACTAGGGGCTTTGGACCACCTCATGCCTCTGCTGCTGAGAAGGGTAGATACAGGGGGTGGAAAAGTTAGAGGGAATCACAGGGCTTTTCCTCCCAAGAGTAATAGAGGCTACAAGTGCCTCCAGGGCCAATCAAGTGTGCTCCAACCTAGGGGGTGCTCCAACCTAGGGGGCCAGGGGGTTTATTTATACTTTTGGTGGGGGGAGCAGAGAACTCAGAAATGGAGTGGGGTGGACCATGGGGTAATCACAGGACCAGAGATCATGCTCCACCCCCAGGCCAGGAGGAAGTAGATAAGGCTTGCTCAAGACACTGAAGATAGGGCTACAGGAAGGCGACAGCCAAAGAGGACAGAAACCTAAAGGGCAATTCTTGCATCCAGGTCATTTTGTGTGCATGTGGGGCCTTCCTGTATGACCCTTATTCTTGGGGAGCACATACTCTCTTCCCAGAGTATCCCCTTTTTACCTTTCCTGGGCTAGGTTCTGGGAAGTTCTTCTCCTGGAAAGAACCTGTATTCCCTGCCTTAAAACCAGAGTTAGTAATAAACCTTTTGCTACTCCCAGCCCAAACAGAGCCTGTTCTCCCCATGCATGAAAACCATTGCCCCCTGAATTCAAAATCCTGCCACTACAGCTGCTGGCCAGGAGGGTCTCACCCAGCCCAGGTGGCCCTGCTCACCTACTCTGCAGCCCTGGGCAGCATCCCCTCCTGCCTTGATCCATCTCATCCCCCCTTCTCTTAGCTGTACTCCTAGAGGTCACGCTCATGACCAGAGGCCTCTGCCCCAACTCCTTCCCAGGAGGCTAGCTGTCACCCCTTCCTCTGAATGCCCAGGGGTTTTTCCCCTGTTCCTCACACTGATCAGATCCTATCTACTATCTACAGAACTGTCCTTTCTTCTCCCCAGTTAGTTAGGAAGGTCCACCTATATCCTCCAGGCCACTGAAGGGGAACCCCTGGGACCTTCAGGTTAGATGTGGGTATCCCAGCATTGACCTCTCAGGGTGTGCCATAGCAGACTGCTAAGTTAGCCTCAGAGTTTCTAGTTGCCAATCTTCATACAGTGTGGTCACCCCTCAGTGCCCACACTGACTGTTCCCCACTCAGCCAGGTCTGGCCTTGTAGGTCCAACCTCTTCCAGCCTGATGAGGGAAAGGATGCTCAAAGCCCCCAAGCCATACTAGGGCATCTCCTCTACCTCAGCCTGGGTTGTATCCCTTAAGACACTGACCAGGCCTTTGCCACAGCCTGGAGTTCGGTTACCTACCTTGCCATCCTTTCTCATGTGCACTGCTGCACCCTCTGACAGCTTCTAGGCAGCTCTGCAAAATGCAGTACCTCAGAGTACCTGTCTTCCCAACAACAGGGGCACAGATTCACCATCTCCTGTTCCACAGGTGGTACTATCATCCATGCTGTGTGCTGGTCTGATCCCATCTATACGCACCAAACCCTGCTGCATCTGCTCTGCCGAAGTGACTTCTGGGAAGGTCCAGGGACATGAGAATTCTACCATTTTTCTCAGTCCACAGTGGGATTTACAGAAGAGTATCTAGTTGCTTCGATTTCTTCATTGTTAAGCTGGGTTTTTAAAAAATCATGCAGATTGAGCAACTAGTTTGCTTCTTTAAGTTGTCCCTCCTAGCCAGCCCTCCCTCCCCCATAGAACAATAACTATTTATTCTTTTGGAGAGCTCTTTATATAAGGAGGGTATTAACACTTAGTCAAGTTTGGTGAACTAATTCACAGCAACTTATTTTTACTTAGTGGTTCTTTTCATGCAGATATTATGTTTCTTTGGACATTTCTTCTATGGTGCCCGACACCAGTTCCTCTTCTAAATCTAATTAACGTGGGACTATACTTTTTGTTTATATTCACCCCCTCCCTTCCTGTGTTTATTCTTTACATTTAAGCTTTTATCCATCTGGAAATGATTTTGGAGGGTATATGAATTTCCTGGGGCTGCTGTATATAATAACAACAAAGTACAGCTGGCCCTTGTACAGTGCAGAGTTCAGGGGTGCTACCATCATGTAGCTGAAAACCCACATCTATCTTCTGACTCCCCCTACACTTAAGCACTATTAGTCTGCTGTTAATTCTGGGAGCCTTAGTGATCCGTAAGTGGCCCACTAAGCAGCTATTCTGTATATTATATATAACACACTATATTCTTACAATAAAGTTACAGAAAAGAAATGTTAGGAGATTCAAAGAGAACACATTAATAGCACTGCACTATATCAAACAATACTGTAAGTTTATGTCACTTATGAGAAGATATCCATAAGTAGAGCTGTACAAATCAAACCTGAGTACTAAAGGGAGGTGTGTATTATAAACTTGAGGCTAAAAATAAGAGAAATTTATTGACTCATAGTTCTGGAAAATTTCAAAATCAAGATACGAGCAGAGCTCATTCCTCCTCAAGGCTCCAGGAAGAATCCAGTCCAAGCTCTCCTGGTTTTTGGTGGCTCCTGGCAGACCTTAGTGGTCCTGTGCTCGCAGGCCCACCCACCACTCGCACCTCTCTGATGGCAGAGGCACCCCCTCCTCTCTTATTGGCCACTAGATTCCAGACCATCGTGGGATCATTTTCTACATCTTCAAAGACTTTACTACCAATCAAGTTCACATTCTGAGATTTGCATGTGGGTATGAATTTGGGGGGACACTAGCCATCTTGTAATCAAATGGGGACCCAAATGAAAGAATCCTTCTCTGTCCTAAACGGGGAGGCCCTGTTTGTTGAGTGCTGTGTAGGAAACTACTTTCAGCATGTGGGTCTGCTCTGGCTGCTGGTGTCTGCAGTGCTCGGCTATTCTGATGGCCCCAGCTTCAGAAGATGCTCTTAAGGACTGACATCTTTCTTGGAGAGGCTCCGCTATCTTCTCTGGCTCCCAGGCACATCTTCCTCCTTGAATCTCAATGGAACCGAGACTTAGAACTTAATGGCTCTGAGGTTTAAGGTCCTAGTCAAAAGTGGATATGAAACCTGCGCCCTGAGAATCCCTGGATTCTGTCTAGAATGAAAGGAAACAGGTCTGAGGCTGAGAAACTGGGGGTGAGATCCTTACAGTGAGGGGAAGGGGCAGTTCAGGCAAATGGTGATCACACACTATGCCCTGGGGTGGGAGGAAGAGCAGCAGGTCCTGAAGACCTGTGTGTCTGAGCTTTTTGTGAATTGTATGGCCAAATACCCTGAAGTTGAAAAACCCATTCTGCACCACCCCCGCCTCACCCCCGTAAATGCTTGCTGAAGTGTACATAAAGTGAACAGGAAGCAAAACCTGTCCCCAAACCGAGAGGCTCTGTCTACCCAGAACTTGTGGGAAGAATTATAACCTCGTCACTAAATGGAAACCAAACCAGCAGACTATAAAATTCCCCACTGAGAGAGCTGAAAGGTGGAAATGAAATGTGCATTGACTGATGAACGGGTTAAAAAAAAGCTCAGTCAGACAGCAGAATATCACTCAGCCATGCGAAAAGAGTGAAGCCCTGGCACATGCTACAATGTGGATGACTATAAAAATGATGCTGAGCGAGAGACCAGACACAAAAGGCCACACGGGGTGTGATTCATATCTATGACATGTCCCAAACAGGCAGATTCATAGGAGGCAGACGAGTGGTTGTCAGGGTCTGGGGAAAGGAATGGGAATGATTATTTATGGGGGAGGGGGTCTTCTTTGGGATGATGGAAAGTTTTGGAACTAGAAAGAGGAGGTATACTTCACTTCAAATTCACTCAATGTTACAAAGAGTACATTTATGCTATGTGCATTTTACTACAATACAAAAAAAATTCTGCTCAAAAACCTGAACTTTGAAAAACTAAAAGCCTTTGCAAAGGTCACACTTGCATACCATCTGTGCTCTGAAAAGATGTGGACCTCAGCTCAGGGCTTCTGGCTAATGTTCTCAGAGAAAGCAGCCACAGGGAAAAGGGGGGAAATCAAACAAAAAATTAGGTCCTGGGGGTATGTAGACATGTGAATGAGCAGCCCTCTAGGTTTGGCCAATGCCTCATGCAGGAAAAGCAAGGTTCTGCCTATCAGTTTGGCCAATGATGAGGAATTCACTGGAAAAGGCAGTAGACAGGGCCTCCAGAAAGTGTGGTGCAGCCGCTTCGTTTATATAAGGCCATAATTTGAAGTCACATGCTTTTCGGGTGAAATCATTCTCCAGCTAAAAGGAGAAGGCCAGTATTACGGCAGAAATCATTTAGGAAGCACCATTCAGAAGTCAGTGTCTTTGCACTGTTTCGTTGATATTTTTTTTAGAAGAGATGACGATGAGAAGTTGTCAGAAAAATAAACATGATGAGAATAAATTATAAGAGAAACTTGTTTCTTAGATGTGGCAGCTCAAAGTGAAAGGACAATTTAAGGTTTGAATTGGGGTGATGTGGTCACAAGCCAAAAATCATTTGGAGACCCCAGAAGCAATAAAGGGCAGGCAGGGTTCCCTGGAGTCTCTGGAGGGAGTCATTGCTCTGTTGATGCCTTGATTTTTGACTCTTGACTTCCAGAATTATGAGAAGAAAACCCCTGCTATTTAAGACACTCAGTATGTGTACTGTTCACAGCAATCCCAGGATACTAATTCAGATGTCCAGGGCAAAATAAACTAGAAGCTCCAAGCCAGGTCACTCTCAGGAAGAGCCCCTGTGCCTTCCTTCTGCCTAATTTGAATATTCTGGAGAAACCCACTGCAAACACCCCCCCTCAGGACTGTGGCCTGAACAAGATCTTTCTTCCCTACGTCATCCCTTCAGACTTCCCCGTCATTTCTCTGGGCCTTCCTGTCTGGCCAGACTGGTCTGAGTCTCACACCCTGGAGAAATCCCTCCTCCAGGACTGTGTGGGGCCAGCAACATTCCATTCAACTGTTTTACAGGCTGATCCTACTTTCTGGGGTCTGTGACTACAAAAAGGCTGTCATCTTTCAATGTCCATCATGAAAGTGCTGTCCATCTGACAAATGTTTCTCCAGTGTGCGCCCCTCCCCATTGCCCCTTCTCTGGTCACGTTATACCAGACACAGGAAAGAGCAAGAGAGTGAGTGTTGAGGTGTCTGGCTTTCAGGGAATTCGGTACCTGCCAGCAAAGAGGCATCTACAACACTGACAGACTTTTGGAAGTCTAGAGTCTGTAAGGGCACCAGTTTTCTCCCAGCATAGTATTGTCACACTCCAGGGGACATTTTTGGTTGTCACCACTATGGGTTGGGTTCTATTTTTTTTTTTTTTTGAGACTAGGACTCGCTATTTTTGCCCATGGAACCGCAGGTTCACATTGCCCAGGGTACCACGAACTCAAGCGATCCCCAGCCTCAGCTTCCCAGGTAGCTGGGATTACAGGTGCGTGCCACCATGCCTAGCTATTTTTTGGGACTAGGTCTCACTGTGTTGCCCCGAGCAGGACTCGAACCGCGTTTCCTAGCCCCAGCCGCTTCATAGGCTGAAGCTTATAGGCACGAGCCACCGTGCCCAGCTGGGTTGGGTTCTATAGGCATCTGGTGGGTGGAGACCAGGGACGTTGTTCAACATCCTCAGTGCTCAGAAAGGCCCCCACTGGGAGGATGATCCAGTCCAAGATGGCAGCAGTGCCACCCTGGGGGTGCTGGGTAGCAGGGAAATGCCTGAAGTGGAGAGTTCTGAGGTCCATGCAGTCAGAAGGGAGGATGGGTGAGTGCCTGGGGACAGTGGCCCAGGCAAGGGCAGTGAGTGCGAAGGGCAGGAGCAGCGGGGGCTGGTCTCAGAACAAGGGAACCAGTGTGGCTTGCAGGGACAGGCTGGAGGGGGAGGGGCTAAGGTTGGGAAGGTCAGATCCCACAGGATCTGTGAATGTGGGAGTGTGGGTTTTTATGCGAATCTGACAGGGAGTTCTGGACAGCCAGAGACAAGGGGCCACAAGTGACATCAGGAAGAGATGTGCCAAGCCATTTGCGGCCACTCAAAGCAGGTGGACTGATTGGTATCTCCTGCAAGTGTCCAAACTTGGGGTGATGGATGATGGTGGCTTAGGGGTCCAGGAATGTGTGACACAGATGGGTTCTGAATATAAGAATGCAGATCCTCATGACCCTGAGAGGGCTGGGCTCTGGGTCCCTACAGGGTGATAAGGGTGGGTGGTGCCTTCAACAAAGATGCACTGAGCCAAGAAAAAAGAGCTGGCAGGGCAGCGGAGAAACCTTCAGGTTCCCCTCTCCAAATCACACAGCCTACCTGTTGTGATGCCCAGGTAGAAAGCCATCTTGAGTACCTCCAGTGACAAAACATGACAGCCCTGCTTGAGTGGTCCACTGAGAATGAGGGAAGCAATAAAGGGAGCCCCACTGCTTGTGAAGGCAGGTTCTTGAGGACCCAGGAGAGGGTTGGAGGGGCAGGACAGAAAGGGCTTTGTTCCAGTTTGATCACTGGGAACAGAGCAGGACTAGTATTGGGCCTGAGTGCTAGGCATAGGTCAGCACCTATGAACCCCAGTTATATGTCCCAGTGGGACCTCCCAATGTAGGTGCAGATTTGGGGACTGGGTTTTTTGTTTTGTTTTTTTTAAGGACACTAGGTCTTGCTATGTTGCCCAGGACTGTCTTGAATCCATAGACTCAAGTGATCCCCAGTCAGCCTCCCAGGTAACTGGGATTACAGGCATGCACCATCACGCCTGGCTTGGGAACTGGTCTTGCCTCACCAGTTACAAATCAAAATTAGGGCAAGAATGCCCAATGAGCTTTCAGTTTCAAACCTTACATAGTAACTGCTCAATAAACACATTGTGTGCCCGTGCATGTGCGCATGCTAACACCAGTGAGAGATCATCACCTCAAAGTATATTGGGCACCTCCACCTTCCTCCTCTGTATTGCTTTCTTCAATATCATCCCCTTTGGTCCCTCCAGGTTATCCACTTGTTTTCTGGTTTTTAACTTTGTTACTGTTCTGGCCTGACAGGACTCTTAAAAAGTTTTACCAAGCCATAGGATCAATTCATGTAGAAACTGACCACAGTTCAGTTTCAAACCATTCCACCAGCTCAGGCAGAGACCCCATGCTTAGTTACCATCCCAAGAAACTCACCTCCATCCCTGCTTCTCATTCTTGTGAGCCTGCCTCCACTGCTCTTCTCCCCTGCCCCCCCCCCCCCAGTGCTCTAGCTATAGCATTACAGCATGGGGTGCTCTCTCCCTTCCCCCATCACCTTCCTCTGTTCATGCTCGTCTTTTTCAAGAGGAAAAAGTCCAACCTCTATCTGGCTTGGGGAGACCCTCTTGGTAATGCTTTTGGGCCGAATCAGCTCTTTAGCCCATGAAAATGGTTGCAGGGGGTGCTGATGGCCTAGGGTTTTGCCCTATGTCTCCACCAGCCACCAACTGGTTTCCCTTCCATAAGGTCCCCCTGAAGGAGTCATCAAGGAAGTAGAGGGTAAGAGTGTCCCTGGGGGCTACCCATGGACATTATACAGTGTCTCAGCTGGATTGTCCTGCCCCAGAACTTGGCATTCTTTCACGGCAGAGTGACTAACTTCAAGGTACAGTAGGCAATAGCTGAAGATACTTTGGTTTGTCATGACAATCAAGATAGAGGCTAAGGAGGCCGCTTAATACCCCACAGTACATACGATAGCAACACCCCAGAGAACGAGCCAGTCCCAAAGGTCAGTGGTATGAAAGTGAGAAACTTTGTGTTATTTCAAGGGGAAAAGACATTTTAGCTCCCCAGTTATGTTATAACATAATACATTCTAACTGGATCAGTTGGTGTAAATCAGGGTGACCTCAGAGTCTCTTTATCTCCAAGTAGTGTGTGTTTAAATGTGTGTAGCATCCTAAAACCTTAGATCATTACAGATGGTGTCTCTTGGCTATCCATGAATCCCTAAGCCAGTGGTTCACAGTCAGGGGTGACTTTTCTCCCAGGGGATACATGGTGGTATCAGGGGATATTTTTGGTTGTCACAACCAAGGGAGGAGTGGTACTGGCATCTTGTGGATGACCAGGGATGCTGCACAACATCCCACAGTGCTCCACCCCAGAGGTCCAGATATCACCAAGGCTAAGGCTGATAAACCATGCTTTAAACAGATATGGAAATAAAAGTTGCACACTTATTTAGTGTATCCCCCAGGCCTCACGGGCACAGAAGACATCTGTAAGATTCCAAGCCAGTGTCTACCTGAATGCGCAAAATTTACAGCGAGAGAGGGCACTGGCTTCAGTGGTGGTGATGGGGTACCTAGACATACCTGCCCCATTTAGATCACTTTCTCCTTCTAGACGCTTGCTCCTTTAGTTTCCTGACTTTGTCTTCGTGTTTCCCTTTCTAAACCAGGGGGCAGATTCTCTCAGAACCACCAAGAAGAAAGGCCTCTTGGTGATCTACAGCTAAAGCTCTACGGTATCACTTTCTGTCTCTCCTATTCTTATGCCCACCGAATAAGTAGCATTTGCCCACAACAACCAGGGATCCCGTGATCTTCCCTGGTGGTGGTGGGGCACACTGAGAAATGTGCCCCAGGAAATGAAAGCCCCCGATACATCTCAGGGACCCAAGACAAATCTGGAACATCAGGCCCTGGCTCTTGTTCTACCTAATATAGGATGGGATGGAGACACTCAGAGAGATGCCAGGAATACCACAAAAAGCTTCAAGTGTCCATCCTTGATATGCTGTGTCTGTGCTCTGGGCAGAGATTAGTGCTATTGCTGCTTGCTCAGGTGTCCCCAGGAGTCAGCTCTGTGCCTGACTCATTAACATCTTTTGTTGAATGATTTGTGGATCTTCCTCTACCTATCATGTTAAGGACAGAGGCCCACATATACCCCAAGTACAAACCTCAGCTGGCCCCAAGGCGGGCACACACAGCCTCTCAGGGCTGGCTCTAAATACATCTCTTGTTAGGTCCCAAGAGAAGCACACAAGAGAGGTGGAAAATTCCCTAACAGGGTTCTTCTAACACTGACATGGCAAGTGTACCTCCACCTTTCTGAAAGCATTTATTTAAATGAGACCAAAGAGAATGGTGGGTCAACTGTTTACTCAAAATTCCTTCACTACATAAAAATGAAATCTGTCATGTTCTCAGTGTTAGGGACTGAACTTTGTGCCACCCCACCCCACTCCCCAGGTTCACTATGTTGAAGCCCTAACCTCCATTACCCCAGAAAGGGACTGAGTTTGGAGACAGGGTATTTATAGGTTGTTAGGTTGACCTGGCAGTACAGGTGTCTCTACAAAGGAAATGTGGACTGGGACTCACACAGAGGGAAGATGCTGGGAAGATGACTGTCTGTAAGACAATGAGAGGCCTCTGGAAAAACCAGCCTGGCCAGCACCTTGTTCTGAGTCTATAGCCGCAAGACAATAAATTTGTTGCTTAGTGGTCAGGTCTATGGTGCTTTGTTAGGCAGCAGCCCCGGGGAAACTCTGACAGCAGCAGTGACCGTGATGGAACGCCTGTAGCTGGGCTCCTTCTTGCACACACAGCCCTGTGAAGCAGGGAAGAACTAGGATATAAACGATGAGTCAGACCGGGACAGCTTATTCATTGCTCCCATGAACCCACAGGCCCATCCCTTGAATCACTTCTTTATCATCAGGCTCGGACTCAGAAAGTCTCACTAGGAAATGAGTGGGAAACCAAACTCATCGGCTGTGTGTTTGAGACATGCCTAATCACCAAGGCCCTTTCGGGGCCAAAATGCAAACTGTGAAGGAGTGAAGTGATGGTGTGGCAGTGGGCTGGCTCCCCAGGGGCCCAGTGGCTCTCACACAGTCCTTTGTTCCCCACTCTATCTGGGATGAGGGCAGAGAGAGGGACCTATCCTGATATGTAGGGAGGCTGGCAGGGGTTCCCTGGCACAACTGGCTGGGAACTCTTGGTGTGCAAAGAGCTGGTGGGTGGGGGCTGGAGGGTGGACAGTGCCTGGAAGGGTGTCAGCCAGCCTCAGAACATGTTGCTACTTCTTATGGAATCAAAGTGGCAACATCATGGTCAGGGATGCAGCAGAAAGAAAAGCAAAGAGAGCGGAAATGAGATAGTCTGTGCTTAAGCACAGAGGACACCTGCAGCCAAGGAGTGCAACAGGAGCAGAAACTGTGGCTTCAGGAGTCACACTTGATCTGAAGTCACCACCAAGTGAGTGCTCAAGCAGAGAATCTAATACCTCTAATCTCAGAAGAAGAGCAACAATTCATTTTCAGACAAGAACAGTTCCTCCAGAAATCCAGGACACCCATAAGACAAACAGGAGAAAGACAATGGCACCCACTGTCCTAGGGAGTGAAGATGACCCTGGTTCCCCTTTAGTCCTGTCTCTGATGTCTGTTCTCAGGAGGTGTTGTCCAACTCCCTCTTAGCCCATTTCAACCCGTTCCTCCTTTTATCAGGACTCCAGATAAAGAACGCAGTAGAGGGCAGAATTTAGTTGCTGACCTCTCTTCCTCACATCTGCTCAACAAACACCATGGAAACACTGAGGAACTGCAGGCTTGGGACAAGAACTAGATTTTTACTACAGGGCAGCAATTTTTGCTGAGGGCTGGTTCTGGGCCCCAAGAACAGAGTCACTACCCCATAATGCACAGCGTGGTCCCCACAACAAAGAATGTTCTGGCCCCAAATGCCAATGGGGCTGTGGTTGAAAGATCACTCTAGTTATTTCTTCTTGGTTGATTTGAGGCTACTATAATGACTTCTTGTTTCTAGAAAGCCCAGGGACCAATATCTGAAGTCATTACTGCCCAAGTCTCAGTTTCCCTATCAGGAAGATAGGAACACAGCCCCCTTGCTGCCAGCTAGCAGGACAGAAAAGCTGGGTATAAAAATGTCCACTACAGAAGATGGTCAATAAAGGACAGAACTTTGCAGGGACCTGCTTGTGTGATTCCCACCTCCTGGGTTGTTTTAACACCTCCCTATCTTTCAAGGCTTGGATTGGAGTCAACTATCTCTTCCAAGGAAACTTGCTGGAAACCCCCTCGCCCCTAACCTTGTTCTGGTTATATCTAATCCTGTACCTTTCCCTCTGCACTAACGGTTGCACACTCTGACCTATATCATTCTCATGGTCAGGGGGGGTAGGACCCATTAGAAAACCCCTCCTCCAGGCATGGGAATCTTATCTGTCACTGGGACCCAGGCCCCAGTGCCTGACATGGCAAGTTCTTGTTTAACTGAACACTGGGCCTACCCTGGATGCACAACTTCACAGAGATGAAGGGAAGCAGCATATTAATGAGTTGTTTTCTGTTAGGGACAAAAAAACCAGATCCTACAGTCAAACAGAAAGGGGAGATTCCCAAATTCCCATCTGTTTCCCCAAGTCACAGATCTGGACCAAAGGGAGGCCCAGGGATTTCCAACCAGAAGGATACTGCTTTGGGAAAAGGTGCAGTGCACGAAAAGTGGGTGTTGGCCACTGCAACTTTCTACTTGCAACACAGGGCAGATTTCAGATGGAAACTCCAGTATGGAAATTAAACAAGAGGGGATCAGTGCAGCAGATACCCATCAGATATCCACATGAAATCTGAGGACGTGCTGTGCCTGAGATGCCAAGATTATCAAGAGGGTCTCAAAGTTGAGACATTATGATTGAGGGCACCTATTACTTTTACAAGTGAAGAAACAGAAGCTTGATGGAAGCTAGGGCCCCCAATGTAGGACTCCCAATGAGAGCCCATCTGGCCAGCAGACAACTCAGTGATCACGTAACCAAAGATTCCAGAATTGTTCCTCCACCGGTGTCCTGGCCAGGACCAGCCCAAACTTGATGTTTGAAGGAGGCACAATTGTGGGTTCTCATCACATGTCCATTGGGGTCACAACATTCTGGAAGTGAAGTGAGGTGTTATCTCTCTGTGACCCTGTTCACATTCAAGCTATCCTGACTCATGCCCTGGATGCCTTGAACATCTGGGGGCAGGTCAAAGGGAACACACCTTGAGAAGGCAGAAGCTGGTACCTATCAACTGCAAGGTGAGAGGTATTACTACTTTCCACCTCTAACAGAGAGGTGCAGGAGAGGCTTTCCCTTACAGATGCCTGGCCTACACGGTGCCCTTGAGAGAAGGGAGGGCACACCATCACTGCCTGGCTGAGCTCAAGGCCTCCGGGGGACAGGTTTCCTGTATGTTGTTTTACCCATTTAAGTCCAAGGATGCAACTCTGAGGAGGTGGTGACAGCCAAGCAAACAAGGGTGCATGCATACTGCTCCCTCCCTTCTGAAACTAAGTTCCGGCCCAGCTGGGTGGAGGGAGCCCCTACTCTCAGGTTCCTTCCTCTCTCCCTGGGACCCTCAGACTCCAGCCAGCCCTGTCAGAAGAAGATTGGTGCCCTGAAATACCTACAGGCCCAGAATATGCTGGGACTTGCCCTGGGTCATCCAACGCTTTAGGGGGTGAAGTCAGAAAGATGAATCAAGAGAGTAAGGGGAGTTCAGCATCTCCTGTGTAAGCTCACCCCAACTTCAAGCAGTGGCTTTTCCTTCACTAGCCTCCTCCCTAATTCTCTCCTCCGATCACTCCTCAGCTAGTTCTATGCCTTCTAA
>PVHY01013515.1:0-32631 GCA_004024945.1 Uropsilus gracilis | reverse complement strand
AGTTTGTTAAGAACAGAAGAGGGACTGAAAAGGAAAATTACCTTTTCAAGTAATTTCACAGGGAGGTAACTGAATACAAATGACACACTTCACACCGGCACCCAGAACTCATTCTTGTATGCCTAGACACTGAGTCTTTACCACATCATTGGGTTGCTAAGATTTGTGTCCTCAAAGCTTACTAAAGTGGTAAGACTGGGGAGGTCCAGCACACCTAGACCTCAGGTACCCTAGGGGTAACACCATCCCTTTCTTGCCTAGAGTCAGACAGTAGTAGCAGAAGAGGAACAGAGTAATATGGTGGGAGCAGGATGGGAGGGATGAAGACTTCATGAGAAAAGGTCTCTTCCTCAAGACATTTGTGGGAACTCTGGATGAGGTTGGGTATCCTGACAATGGGGAGCCACACACCTGAAGTACAGGCAATGCAGGTCATCAGTGTTAAGGAAGATTGGCTGATTATACCACCCAACTTTTTTTTTTTTTTTTTTTTGAGACCAGGTCTCACTATTTTTTGCCTGTGGAACCGCAGGCTCATGTTGCCCGGTAGACTCAAGCAATCCCCAGCCTCAGCTTCCCAGGTAGCTAGGATTACAGGCGCGCATCACCAAGCCCAGCTATTTTTGGGGGCTAGGTCTCACTGTGTTGTGTGGGGATTACTCAAACTGTAATCCCCAGACCGCCGCGACTCCATAAGCTGTTGCTTATAGGCAAGCGCCATCATGCCCGGCTCACCCAGTCAACTTTCAGGCTTATTAAACTGCAGAACTCCAGAACTACATGGGTGAGGGAACTCCAATCTGTGGGTACAGGGAGCCTGTTCCAATGAGAAGCACCTAACGTGCAGTGCTGGTAGCAGCGTGGGTCCCTCCAACTTCAGGGCCCCTCGCCTGAAGTCTACCAACAAGTGATAAACAGAACTAAGTTCAGGGTTAAACCCTTCAGAATGAAAGGAACAAAAACACAAAGCCCCAAAAGACTCTGGTGCCCAATTCATTTAGGCCCCTCTAGGGCAGGATGTGAAGAAGTAAGCAACATGAAGAGGAGTTGCAGTGTCCCCAACACCTCACTTGCCTCCAGTCAAGTGTTCCCTTTACCCCTCTGCTGGGAGAAGAAGCAGTTTGGAGAAAGGGAACCGGAAACAGAACTATTCTCACCATTAAAACCACTGTGCCATGGCTGCTGCCCATCAAGGATGAAGGTCTGCTCCAAAGCTGCATAAAACAAGTTTAATTTCCAACCAGGGTCACAGTCATTGCGTATCCCACATTTTGAGCAAGGAGAAAGAAGGTGAGTTATTAAACATATACAGTCTACATTCCAGAAGAGAAAAAAAGAAGAGAAAAACCAGTTCAGAACTGCAGTTACCACTATAACACCACAAATAAACTTTGGGGGGGAGGGGGAACGGGGAAATCCCCAGGAGAAGAAAGTCTGGAACAAAAGAAAGCATAAAATTAAACTTACCAGAGGAGAGTCAGGGAGGAGGTTGACAGAAAGGGAATGAAATATTCAATCCCAAAAGAACTTTCAGGTGAACGGGAATGTAGAAAGACCACCCCACCAAGGGACACGGAAAATGCCAAGGTCACTTACTGCCCCCTGCTGGACATATTTCAAGCAGCACCAAGGCAAACTCCAAGGTGTCTTCAGAACACCCTCAGTCCCATTGGCCCGAAGGCCCCCAAAATAAGGTGGGGGTGGGCCTGAAATGAAGAAAACCTATTAGGGACTGGCATCTAACCAGGGAGAGTTAGAGAGGGGCTAAGGCAGGAGAAGAGGCAAAAGCTCCCCACCGCAAAGAGTAGGGAATCCTATGTGGGGAAAAACAGGGTAAGGGGGGACAAACAGCAGTGAATAAATTCAAAGGCAAGGAGAGAATTCAGGAGGGAGAGGCAACAGGAGCAGGAACAAAAAAAAATAATAATCTGGTGAAATAGAGACAGAAACAAAGAAAAAATGTGGAAGGAAGCATCTGTCAGATCAGGAGTATTAAATGAATACACTTTAATACTAAACAGAAGCTCCAGCAACCCACCCCCACCCCCACCCCTGCCCCAGTCACCACACACACACACACACATACACACACACATACACACACACACACACACACACACACGAAGGCCTAGAGAATAACAGACTTGCACAGAAAGTAACACCCACCATATCTTGGGTTAAGTAACACATCACTGAGGAACTGGCACTGAGGGAGACACCCTTGGAACTTCTTTCACAGTTCAATCTGGGGTGGAGTGGGGTTGTGTTTGATCTACCTGTTGTAGACAAACAGGTCCCCTGGGGTGTGATCTGGGACAGCCCTTCAGGGAAGGGGTCCCCCCGCCATGCTGTGGGTGTCCTGGGCCCTGACCATAGCAGAAAGGTTCTGAGTGGCTGTCTTGGAGCTCAGGCGCAGCCAGCACACACAGGAGCCCACAGAAAAGCCATGGCTTCACAGAAACTGCGGAAGTCAGGACCCAGGCCAGGACCCTGGGGACAGCCATCCCTTATTATAGACACACAGATGCAGTAGCAACAGTTTCTAAACTACACAATAATGGGGGAAGACCCTGAAGACCTCTGCATCAAAGCAGCACCAACAACCACTTCAGAGATCTGCTTCCTTCACTCTAAGCCCCAGCTCCATTCATGAGACATGGGTGAAGAGGACAGGGGCAAGCTGTTGGGAAGGAGAGGAGAGAGTCAGCAGGATGGTCTGAGGGTCTGAAAACAGAATAGAAAATGTTCATCCTTCAGCATATACTAAACTAGAAAAAGAGAAATGGAAAAGGGGGGTTGCTAGTGAGGTCTGTTATTTCACCCCTACCCCCACACTCCTCATTAAACTACCCACCCAGCCTTGGTCAGGCCAGCAGGTCTATCAGGGGGTGGAAACTTCTGACAAAGGTCAGATGACCAAGTCTTCAAAATCAGAAAGAAGACGGGGGGAGGAATGGGCATGGGAAGACAGGAATATATTTGGTCACCTAATAACACCTAACAACAGGAGGATAAAGATGGAAAACCTGAGGGCCTCTCCTAAGTGCCCTAGGTTTCCAAATACATACCATGGTCTTGCTATCCTTACCTCCTCTTAAATCTTCTGAGGAAGAGATCTAAAAATGTGGGGGAGGAGCAGTTTAACACTCTGGACTGGTAAAGAGTGAGTGAGTTCCCCTCTACTTCCCACTGATATGGGAAGGCAAAATGACATCTCCTTGAGAACAATCATCTAGAGATAAATGTCACCCCACTGCCATAAGCAGGGTGTAGAGAAGAGTCTGAGGAAAATAGTGATGGAAAATCCGTATCTGTCCTACCATCCTGGAAAACCCACCTGGAAAGAGGAGAGGAACCAGTGCAAAACTATGGCAACCTTCCCTCCACTTTCTTCCCTTTATTTCACCAACTAGAGTGGGCAAAGGCCTGGCTCCAAGCCCTGAGCTGCACTCCACCCCCTCCACCTTTCTCCTGGCCCCACATGCATCTCTCTCTACACATGTATATACACGCGCACACATGCACGCACACAGAGAGGCCCGTGCAATTTCTATGGAGAACAGGGAGAAGGTGGTAAAGGAAAAGAACATGGGACATAGGAGAGGGGCAGAGAGGGAAGGGTCTCAGATGCCAAGAGCACAGCAACCAGAGCCAAACAAAGGAAATGGAGAGAATATCCCACCCTACCTCCCAAACCCCAGAGGATGGGGGCGGTACCCCATGAAACCATAACAACCTTGTTTTTGTTTTAAATCTGGTAAATTGGAATGATTCATCATCAGGACAGCAACTGGGAACTGGTCATGTCGGTGAACAGGAAAGAAGAGGGGAAGGAGGAGAAGAGGCTCTTGAAGGGCATGGGGACGTGATACCCAGGGCCCTGGCCATACTGAACAACAGGAGAGGAGGGGCAGGGCTGGGGCAGGGAGACAGTAGGTGTGTCGGGGTGGGCAGGGTGCTCAGATAGGGTTGCCTGGCTCACTTCTTGTTTTTGAGCTGATTGGCCAGCCAGTCCAGGCCTTCATATAGCCCGTCCCCGCTGGTGGCACAGGTGGCCTGAATGTACCAGTTGCGGTGACGCAGGGAATGTAGGCCCAACTTGTCTGTGATCTCAGCAGCATTCATAGCATTAGGCAAATCCTGGAGCACAAAGGAAATACACAAAAAAGGAAGCTCAGGATCTTTGAAAGATCTCTAGAGTATCTGTTTATCAAAGAGATACAAAGCAGTACCCTCTCCTCCTTCTTCGTTGCAGGAACCCAGAACAAGAGCATAAGGAACTGCTTTGGATTTAATCATCCCAAGGAGTGAGAGGTCAAGCCGTCAGGTAGCTGGAGACCAAACCTGAGACTGGTGGGAGAGTGGAGAGGTGATTTACTCTGGGCAGAGACTCGGGTCCATCTGCCCATAGGAATGAGGGCTCTTCCATTACAGCAGACAATGGGGAAGACAAAGGGAAACTAGAGGTAATATGGATGCCACAACAATCCCTGAGGATGGAAATGTTGTGAAGTAAGGCTAGGGAGGGGAACAAGAAGCAGTGCATAAAGGGAACTAATTACATCTCCCTAATTGAGAGCGTGGTCACAGGGCTTCCCAGTGAGCTCTAGGGCTCCATGAATTTTACAGCTGGGTTGTCCTCTCTCAGATTCAGGGGCAGGGAGAAGTCTCACCTGTTTGTTCGCAAAGACAAGGAGCACAGCATCCCGAAGTTCATCCTCTGCCAGCATCCTCATCAGCTCCTCCCGGGCCTCATTTACTCGCTCCCGATCATTGCTGTCAACCACAAATATCAACCCTAGAGAGACAAAGCACAGACCATACAGAGATGACAAATGAGCTTCCCTCCCTGCCACCAAAAGACAAATACCCCCCTTACACCCTCCAAACAATTGTTCCCGTTCTTCCCTTTTTCATATCCCTAAAAGCAGGGCAAGGGGTTGGCAGCCCATATCCAAGAATGACAGCCACACATTCTGCTCAGACCCAACCAGTCAGTGCCAACACCTAGGCAATCCATATTTCATACCTTGGGTGTTCTGGAAGTAGTGTCTCCATAGAGGTCGAATCTTGTCCTGGCCACCCACATCCCAAACTGTGAAGCTGATGTTCTTGTACTCCACTGTCTCTACGTTGAACCCTTGGGGGAAAAAAAGCAGGCTATGACCATTTGATCTCAAATACCATGTCTAAAAATGATGCCCCAATGATGCCCTTTCTGTTTCTCCCACTTCTGGCTATGATCCCAGGATGGGAAAGAAAACTAAGATCTGGTATTCCTTGACCCAGGAGCCTAAAGTAAAACAAAAACAAAAACAAAAAAATCCTAAAAGAAGTAAGTTTGGCCAGTCAGGAGGTCCACAGTAGCCTGGGTAATGTGAGTCAACTTTCCCCACTCATCCTTTCAGTTTCTGGATGTCTCTTCTACAGAGAAATGACTGAGGCCCACCACTCCTGTACCCTGTCCAGCAGAGTCTTCCTCAGCTAAGAAGTAGGGCCTGCAAGGCAGAGTGAAGAAAAAGAAGTGAGCTATTATTGCCTGGAGCCCCAAATGCAGAACCAGCTGCAGATGATGATCTGGAGCCCCATCTACAAGGCAAGTGCTCTCCCTCCCACAGGCAGGTCTTAACCAGGATCAGGGCCACCGAGGATCTAAACTGAAGCAATCCCAAGCCTCTGGCAGGAACATCAAAGCCCTTCACCTGCTTTCCAAACAACACAGAGAACAAACTGGCTCAGAGCTCGAGGGCAACTGTTGAATGCCAGGCTGCGGAAGTTCCCGCATCAGAGAGGGATGGGGTAGGTGGGCAAACAGCAGTCCCAACACCTGCTACTAAGCTAAGTAACCATCCTTCTCTATCCCCACAAACTGCATGGACTTGCCTGGGAAAAGAGGCCAGGTGGAAGATCTAGGAATAGGCACCCTGCCTGGTTGTTGCCATGAAAGTCTACTTCCAAGCTGTGCCCTTACCAATGGTGGGGATGGTGGTGACGATCTCCCCCAGCTTCAGCTTATACAGGATGGTGGTCTTTCCTGCAGCATCTAGGCCCACCATTAAGATGCGCATCTCCTTCTTTCCAATCAGGCTCTTGAGAAGGTTTCCAAAGATATTACCCATGATCACAGCAGTTGCTTTTCTGAGGACAGCAGGGCTCAAGTGGGGGCAGTGGCAAGTCTAGTTTTCACCTGATCCCTGGTATGGAGGACTTGATCCTAGACAAAGAAATATAAACTTCGTTACCACTATCTGCTTGTGAGGACTTCATGTTAAATGTAATTGCTAAAGTCATGGCAAACTGAGACCCTGAAGGGACTACGAGGATCAAGGCTCACTCAGACAGATCTTGAGCCTGTAGGAACAAAGGAGTGAACCATGAGGATCCCTATACTAGTAATGTGCCGTGTGACTTTGGGTAGTTATTTCACCTGTCCATATCTGCACCTGTAAATGGAGAGAGAGGAGTTGAACTAGATGATTTCCAATGTCCCTTCAGTACTGATACTCTCACTATACCCCCAAGGCACTACAAGATCATTAATGCCCCTCCCTCCCCCAACCCTACCCTGAGATGTCTGGAAAGGGTGGGAAAGGAGGGAGTGGAATGAGGAGTGGCTCTTTGTGACTGCTGACAAAGTTCAGGCTTGCCAGGTTCCCAAGGTTTATACTCTGCTCTACAGTAGAGATTCTAACTTCTTCCCTTCCTGTGTGACCGCAATCCCACTTCCCAGTACACATCGAAACGAATGTGGCAGACACAGGAAACAGGAATCCTACAAGAAGCTGATATTTTCTATTATATGAAATGCCAGCTGCTAAAGTTGTGCCTGTTCATACAACATACACCAGGAGTTGGAAGGTAGGGTGGTGAATGGCTACCTCTCATTTTTCAGTTGGCCAATACAAAGCAAGCTGCTCCATGTGGTTAGCTGCAGTGAAGCAGTCATCTCATCCCAGCTTCTTTTCTAGCCCCCTTAAGTCTATTTCCACATAGCAGCCATGCTGGTTTCAAATCAAAATCTGTTCGTGTTGTTTCTCCTTACAAAACCTGCTCTTAGTTTACCTCCCTTCCAGTAAAACCCAAAGCCATACCACACACAACAGGATCCTGAGTGATCTGCAGTCTCCCTGCTTCTGCCATCAGCTTTCCTACCACTCTCCCTTCTAAATCTCCCAAAGCTTTCCTGTCTCAGTATTTTTGCACTCGCTATTCATTCTGCCTAGAAATTTCTCAGGTAACCTTCACAGATTGCTTCCCTGTTTCCTTCATGTGGTCTTATCAAAAAGGCCTTCCATAATCACCTATAAAATATATACAACCACCAACAGCACTCTCTACTCCTTTAATCCACTTTACTTTTTTCCACAGCATTGATCACCATTAGACACACTGTATACTTGTTTTTTGCTCTACTGTTTTACTCCTCCCACTATAATAACAGTTCCTTATCTATTTTGTTGACTGCCCTATTGCTGGGAAACCTGAATAGTGCCTGGCACGCTGGAGTTGAATAACTGGACTAATCCCCCAATGTATCTACTGACCTCACTAGCAGTTCACTCAGGTTGAACACTACAGTCTGATGGAAAACAGGCACTTAACAAACACCTGCTGGAAAAATGATGAGATCAGTAAATCACTAAAAGGGCAGTAAGTTCCATAAAGGCACAAATGGCCTAGCTGTCTACCCTAATCATTGCCTCCATTAGATAGAAGCAAGGAGTCATTCATTCCCGCTCTCTTTCCCTCCGTTTTCTATGGCATAGGTCAGTCACAGAAAGGCATCTTTGAAACAATAAAATGGGGGTTCAGAATTGCCCGTGCCAGTCAGTTCTCTGTGCCTGCAGGAGACATGTGTCAGCGGGCAGCTTATTCAGCAATCACCATATGCCAGCTACTGGCATTCTCTATAGAGTCTGGGAATCAGAGATACACACACCCCAAACCCAGCAGGCAAAGGAACAGGTCAAGACAGAGTGCACCCAAACCCACAATGTGAAAGGTGGATGGGGAGGAATTTTTTTTTTGAGGGGGGGGGGAGTTTTCTTTATAAGCTAAAGCAAGGGGGTTTGGTGGGAGCTTATCTGTTTTTTCAAAAACTTCCTCAGGTTTGTTTTTCCTCTTACTATCCCCAGTTTGCAGCAAATTCCAGAATCATATAAAGAAGCCAGATCAACAGCCCCTGGAGACCAAAGTACTAGTTTGTCCAAAAACCAGAAACAATGAGTGCTTATGCAGTGTTTCATCTTCAAAGGCCTCCCCAGACATTCACTAATGAGCCAGGCGTGGTGCTCCCATAGGTTCCCCAGATGTGCCCTGCCCTGACCCAGAGGGCTCACACCCCAGGGAGAGGACCTGGCTCAACCTTAGGAATCAACTTCAGTCAAATCGCCCACTAACCATCCTCCCTGCCCAGTCTGCCTCAACCCACCCAGGCAGAGATTCCCAAGGATCCCTAAGGCAGGAGGAATACCTTTCTAGCCAACAAGATCAGAGCCCACAAATCTTGTTGGTCAGACTTCTGGTCCTGCTACCATCACCTCCAGAAAGCTAAACCTTTCTCCAAGTCTGCCTAGTCTTTTTCTTATTCTGTTCTTTCCTTCAGCTGCGGGTAAAACTGTGCTTTAAAGGTTAAATAGGCTTTGGACCATATTCAGAATTCAGTAAACTTGCTGTTGCTCATGGCTGGAACGATTACTAATTAAATGATTATCAAGTATGAGTACAGAAGTGGCTGAAAAATATGGCCTACCACGGTACACTGTCCCTTGGTTTGTTTCTTTGGTATCATACTAAAGCCCTAGTCCAAAAGCTTATCTCAATATTATACTTACTTCTATTTCCTGGCATGCCAAATCAAGGCTCCCAAACAACTCAGGCGGCACTTTCTACCATGGAGAACTTCTTTCATAAGTCTGCACATTTACTATCTTCCCAATTTAACTCTAATTCATGGGCAAAGAGTATGCCTTATTACTTATATTTGATCTATCCTTACAGTGCCAAGCCCATTGCAGGGGTTTGAGTACACTGGCTGATTTAAGTCTCATCTGCGGATGTCCTTGTATCATTTCTTCTCTACTAGTAGAAATAACAAGTATTTCTTGGTATTTCTATGCAGTGTACAGATGGCTGCTTAGATATCCTGTCAATTCCTGGCCACTTTCCACACATACCTGACCCTGAAACTGGCCTGGAAATACCATGAAGGATTAAAAGACTAAGATTAATAGAAATTTCTCTTGCCATTTAATAAACAATAGGAATGGTAAACAGCAGATGAAATATTCAAGTAGTTATCATGTGTTGCCTGGGACAACCCAGGACCTTGAAATTAATGAGACATTATGACTCTTCTTGAATTTAACAGGAACTTGACTCATGAGGAATACAAAGGGCACACTGGGGTACTTGGTTTTCTCTGTTTCTACCTACTGCCAAATAATATGCTGCTCCTACTACAGGATGGCAGTAACTTTCAGCTGTATGCCATCAGTACAAATTTTTGGTTATATAGCCAGTTCTCGTTTTCACCAGAATGTATTCCTAGAAGCAGCTGTAGGAAGCAGAATGGCAAAAATATCTTTAAAATTTTTTTAAATCTGGATTGTCTTCTTATATATTGTATACTTTTAGCACAGATGGCAATCCTGTGTACAGACAGAACAAAATACCAGAGAACATGGGCTGATGGAAACCAGAAATCAGCAGTTAAAACTGAAGGTGAGTGGATCATGATGAAAAATGGAATACAGCAATATCTCTATTAAAAAAGAAATATCTCAGTTGGGCATGGTGGTGCGCACCTGTAATCCAAGCGCTGGGAGGCAAGAGGCCAGGGATCGCTTGAGTTTGCAGGTTTGAGGCAACACAGCGAGACCTGGTCTCGAAAAAAAGCAGATGGTTGTGGTGGTGGGAGCCTACAATCCCAGCTACCTGGGAGGCTGAGGCTGGGGATTGCTTGTGTCCATGGGATCAGGACTACCCCGGGCAACACAGCTAGACCTAGTCTCAAAATTGAATGAATGGATGGATAGATGATGGACGGATGGATGGACGGACGGATGGACGGATGGAAATATTTCAATCTACAATTCCAAATTTTGCTAATAATGGTAAAAATAACAGTAGAAACTTGAAAAATGTCTTCCAAAACAATCTATGCGGGACACTGGGAGTTCAATCAAGTTCACTGGCCAATTTAAGCCTCATCTGAGGATACTGTGGCTGAAAACTAATTACTACCCCCAGTCTCACCCTCCCACCCACCCAGAAGAGACAGAGTTGGACATTTTTGCTTGCGTAAACCGCAGAAACATATACTCTCCAGGAATGCAAAGAGTCACAATTTAGTCTACCACACATATTCCCTTTCTTCCACCTATACTCCAGTGACTGACCCAGGTGTATGCCCTAGAACAGCTGTGAGGGGACTCCTGATCTGGCACCACCTCCTCCTTTTTTAGTCTACTCGGGTCCAAGGAAAGAAAGACCAATTTCCCAAACCCTCTGGTGCCAGGCAGAATCCACTAAAAGCAGTTTTGTTACCAGATAAATTTCAAATTGAGATGTCATTTAGATAGTATAGATGTTATTTTCAGCACAAAAGAGAAGACCAATAAAATTTAAGAAAACAAAAGCAAGGCTGTCTTGTATTTAGTTTCCCCAGTGCAGCTGGCTTGTGACCTCTACAAACTGCACATTTTGTCTCAACACCACTGTAACTGGCACACAAGAACTATTAGATTAGCATCACAGGGATAGCTATTGGACTCAAAGATTTCCAGAGCAAAGAAATAGTTTCTGATGTTGGCTTCCATCCATTCACTAAATATAAACTAAACTGAACAAGAGATACAGAGAAGACAATTCCTACCTTCATGAAATTCAGCCAATGGAAGAGAAAAACCAGGAAGCAGAGAATCACAAAGCAATGTGAAGCTCAGAGCACATACTACGGGTACAAAAAGTTGGAAGAGTTAATCAAAATCAAGGGCTACAAAAACGTTTTGCAGACATGACACTTAACTTGCACCTGAGTTGGCTCCTGGATAAATAGGAAGTAATGAGTAAAAAGGAATGGAGAAGGAGTAACAGGTGTGAAGGCTTGAGGTTAGAGATAATGCTCTTTATTAGTCCAAGTCAGAAGCAACTGGGAGAGTTTATTAGGATGCAGCATAGTGAGTAACATGAGTCAAAGGATGAAGATGTTAGAGATAAGCAAGGGGTAGATCATGAAGAGCTTAATGGTCATACTGAGTAGTATGATCAGATAGGCACTTCAGAAAGACTATTCTGGCAGGTTAGGGAATAAATTGGAAAGGAAGACAGACTGAGGGCAAAGATATCACTTGGGAGGTATAGTAATACAGGTGAGAAATCAAAAGTTGTTAACTAGAGGTTTCAATAGAATGGAGGACAAAATAGGAACACCTAAATAGCAGAATCCACAGAATTTTCTTTTCTTTTTTGAGACTAGGTCTAGTTATGTTGCCTGGGGTAGTCCCAATCCCATGGACTCAAGCAATCCCCAGCCTCAGTCTCCCAGGTAGCTGGGATTACAGGCACCCGCCACCTCACCCCACTGCTTTTTCAACACCAGGTCTCACTATGTTGCGTGGGACAGTCTCGAACCTGCGAACTTAGGCACAACTTAGGACTTAGTGGCCAATTAAGTGCAGGAAAGAAGACGAAAGGACTCAAAAATGAGTCCCAGGTTTTTTGACATGAGTGATTTGTGGCATTTCTTTAGACAGGAAATACAAGAGATACAGATCTACGTGTGAAGACATATGCTTTTAGGTTAAATGCTGATTTTCAGTTGCCAAGGTATGTATGATGCTTAGGAGAAAAGTGTGAGCTATGTATCTGCACAGATGGTAACTGAAGCCATAGAGGAACCACGATGAGTCAAGATGGCAGCAGTTACTGGCTGCCCACCCACTGCCATTCTTCCCCTTTTTTCTTCTAACAGAACCACTATTCTGTTTAGAGGTTTGAGTGGAGGGTATGAGAACTGACCAGTCTAAGGGATGTGGACATTCTATTTCCCTTGCCTGTCATGGAGTCATGAATGGTTATGTACTAATTCTAGTCTAGAGATTCTGCTGGAAGCATCTGGGAAGTTTTCCTTGATCTTAAAAAGGAACATATGGCAATGTTTTCTTGTCTAGCCTTTGGATGTTTGTGTAGAAGGATGAGATGCTGGCGTAATCCTGAGATGGTAAAGGAACATAAGAACTCTAGGTTGTTAAAACAGAAAACTGGACAAAACCTGGGTGCTTCCTAACACTCAAGTTGGTCACTTAAAAAGAAAAAAAATGACTAGAAATTATTGCTTTCTACCACTCTGTGTGTGACAAAACATACTTTAACATAAAATTTGCCATTTTAGCCGAGCATAGTAGCATGTGCCTTTTTTTTGTTTTGTTTTGTTGAGACTAGGTCTTGCTATTTTTGCCCGTGGAATCGCAGGGTCTCGTTGTCCGGAGTACCACAGACTCAAGCAATTCCCAGCCTCAGCTTCCCAGGTAGCTGGGATTACAGGCGCACGCCACCATGCCCAGCTATTTTTTTGGAACTAGGTCTCACTATGGGCACCAGGTGGGACTTGAACTGCGATCCCTGGCCCCAGCCGCTTCATAGGCTGAAGCTTACAGGCACGAGCCACTGTGCCCGGCCGCATGTGCCTGTAATCGCAGCCTACAGAGCGAGGCCAGGACTAGGAATTGCTTGAATTCACAGGTTTGAGACCCACCCGGGGCAACATAGTGAGACCTAGTCCCAAAAAAATAGCTGGGTGTGGTGGTGTGCACCTGTAATCCAGCTACCTGGGAAGCTGAGGCTGGGTATGGCTTGAGTCCATGGTGCTCGGGCAATGTGAGCCTGCAGTTCCCTGGGCAAAACAGCAAAACCTAGTCTCAAAAAAAAAGAAGGGGAAAAAAAAAAAGTAGGCCCCACTTAATTCACGTAGCAGTATTTAGGTTCAGGGCAGTTTCCGTTCTAGACCAAAAAAAGGGTCATGGAAATTACCCCTGTACAGGATAAACTAAAGGAGGTCACATGATCAACTGAAGTAAGGCTTCTCAATCACCCTATCTGATAAGAGTCCTAACCACCTGGGACAAATCTGACTTTTCCCATGGACAACCCTCATCAAATGAGTCAGAATAGAGCATTAAACCTCTTTCAGAAAACACAGCCTACCAAGATAAAACAGTGAACAGATAAAAACCAGACTCATTTGTTTCTTTGGAACATTCTGGGCACTACCCTCCAATTAAAGCTTTCAACTTGCTCTATTCTTAGAATCTGACCAGCATAACCAACTGCCCCATTTCCTGATATTCAGTGGTTGCTCCGATGCCCACATCTATAGCCAGAGATATCCAGCTGAGTATACTTTCCTAATTACAAAATCACTGAAATATCTGTAAAGTCCTAATAAACCTTCAAACCTAGTAAAAAGCTTTGTCTGTGAACTCTTTCCAAATATTTCCCATGTCTTTTCATTATCAAAAAGTTGCTGAACTGGCACCACTTTGCAGGTGAAGCTGAAGCTAACAGTGAACAGATGAAATAGGAAGCCGTGATCCAGACAAAGTCAACCACTACAGAGAGGCCTGAGGTTACAGAAGTCAGGGAGCTGCCTAACTTGGAGGATAAGTGCAGACCATGACCTCTAGCACATTATACTTCTACCTAAGATCCATCACAATATATTTTATTCATGTTTGTCTGTTTCATTTTCCAGAGTTGGAACTTCCCAAATGTGCCCTTCATCCATGACAGGTCAGCTGAAGATACGGATCCCATCAGTACTGGATGGTTAGACAAGGCTTAATGTGCTAGTCCCCTTAGGTCATTTATCTCAGGTTGTAAGCAAGTATGCTTGGTCTCACTATTACCATTTTCTGTGTATGCCATGATGAAAAAGAGCTGGGGACGTATTTCACTTGCCAGTAGGGACCAAGCCTTGTTCATGTTTCATGTTACCAGCATCCAGCAGCATGACTAATTTGGAGCTTGTGATTGACGTGCCTGTGGTTGAGTACAGTTCTACTGATGGTGGCAAAACATTTGTGAGGTTGACGAAGACAGTATTTCACAAGTGGATCCTATACCAATATCTGACATATTCTCAGACGCCTAGGGTTCCACGGATTAGATTCAGAGACTGCCTGGGGGAAGGGGAGGTCCACATGAAAGGCTCTAGTTATGCTCCCCATTTGCATCACCACCACAGCAGGTCCACTTTTATGTTTTGTTTTAGATTTCAAACAAGATTTAATATAAAAACTAAAATTCCACTGCCTTTTTTAAAAAAGAAGAGGGACAAAAACTATTGCAACTGAAAGCAAATGTTCTCATGTATTCTAAATCATGCTAAAGTTTAAATATTCAAGCTTGCCACTTTGTGCATCAACTCATAAAGAAGGGTTATATAAGGTTCTCATCAGTAATGGGGGAGCTAAAAGATTCCATGAGGCTTGCTATGTCCAGTCATCTCACTTTTCTTCAAGAAAGTATGGTAAGAATGGTGGATACCTGAAATCTTGAGCTATTTCCTTTTAGTCCATATGATGTAACAGACAAAATTCTAATGTAAGCCAGGCACAGTGACGTGCGCCTGTAATCCCAGCTACCCGGAAGGCTGAGGCTAGGAATCACTTGAGTCCGCAGATTCAAGACTACCCCGGGCAACATACCAAGACCTAATGCGTTCACAGAATTTCTGCCTCAGTCAGTTCTTTCCAGGTCAAAATACAAAACCTTTAAATATTTGTGAACGCTTGCCAAATCTTTTCTTTTTTTTTTTTTTTTGACACTAGGTCTTGCTATTTTTGCCCATGGAACCACAGGCTCACGTTGCCTGGGGTACCACACTCAAGCAATCCCCAGCCTCAGCTTCCCAGGTAGCTGGGATTACAGGCATGCACCACTACATGCAGCTATTTTTTGGGGACTAGGTCTCAGCTTCCCGGGTAGCTGGGATTACAGGTGTGAGCCACCACGCCCAGCTATTTTTTGGGACTATGTCTCGCTACACGCCCCCTGTGGGACTCCAATCATGATCCCTGACCCTGGCCGTGGCTTCTTAGGCTGCCACCTACAGGCATGTGCCACCCTGCCCGGTCGCCAGAACTTTTCATAACAAAAAGTCATAGTGGCACTCTACCTATATTTGCAACAAATGTTGGAAAGGATAGAGCAGAAGAACTACACAGGTACCACAACTCTGGGCCTTAACACAGAATATTCTGAAGAATACGCAGAAGCAGACATATAACTGAAGAGAACAGTCCATAAGATGGAGGATGCTGAAATACTGAGACTTAAAATGAAATCTATAAATCTAAATTCCTGTCCTAGGTTAACCAGGGTGTTCATTTATGAAGAATCAAACATTACCTTGGAATCACACTGACTTTTTAACATGAACACTACTCTTGAGCCCCATGTTCTCACCCTTCATCCAAGTTGATGGTTCGGGGCCTCTATCTTGTTCCAGCTTCACCTCCCACTCTGGCAGCAGGAGCTGTCTCTATGAAACTGCTACTGAAAAAAGATTTCACTGCTCATAAGCCTACAACAGCACAGAAAGTCATGGTAACAATCATTTCTCTACAGAGGCACTTCAGGAGGCAAATTGTTCTTTTGTAAACCTCTCTCTTTTTAGGCAGCCCTGAGTGCTCACATTATCACTATAATGATAACAACTATTAATAGCAGCTAACATTTGAGACTTACTATGTGCTTTGTACAAAACGAACTGCTCTGCATATAGCATCTCATTTAATTCTCACAACACCACAAAATAGGTCATATCATTATCATACTCTTTACAGATGAGGAAAATAAAACTAAGACAAGTAATTCCACCAAAACCATACAACTAGCAATTAGCAGAGGCAAGATTCAAACTCAATTGTCGCTGATCTAAGGTTCACACCCTTAATTACTATGCCATTTTGCCTCTAAATTTACCTGCAACCATGGTAAAGAGAGCCAAATCAGTGATATACTTTAAGTTTGGGGTCTCTCAGTATGCATTTCTTTCTTTTTTTTTCTTTTTTTTTTTTTTTTTTTTTTTTTTTTTTTTTTTTTTTTTTTTTTTTTTTGAGACTAGGTCTCACTATTTTTGCCTGTGAAACCACAGGCTCACATTGCCCGGGGTAACACAGACTCAAGCAATCCCTAGCCGGTAGCTGGGATTACAGGTGTGTGCCACCATGTCCAGCTATTTTTTTTGGCACGAGGTCTCACTACATGCCCCCAGCGGGACTCAAACCGCGATCCCTGGCCCCAGCCATGGCTTCCTAGGCTGCTGCTTACAGGCATGCGCCACCACGCCCAGCCTTTGGCATGCATTTCTAAAGGTATACTAGAAAGCAGATTCCACAACTTCCCTCAATTATTTATTTTAACAGACCTGATTTTAAGAAGTTCCTCCTTCTAACCAACAAATCCCACCCACTGTCCTGAGCTCACTTCCTCTTATCATTCCAGTGGAAAAGTGTGGCAGAGATGAGCATACACAATATGACCTTTTGTGCAATTAAGACTTGACTTCCACTCTTTGCAGCCATCTCCTTATTCAGCATAATAATAGCAAGTTACCATTCACTGGTACCAATTCTAATGCCAGCCACTACAGATATCATTGGCTCCACCAGCTCCTAATCTGCAAATAACTCTGAAGGATTTATAGCTAATGCAGAGACCCCTTTGCCCACAACGGGGAAGTAAGAGATGTGGGATTTCAGATAGAGACTGTATTCTAGGGTTATCTTTTAATTTACATCTTCATTTCCATTATTCATTCCTGTTTTGTGCCTCTTTTAAACGGACTAAGACTTTCCTCTTTAAAAAGCTACAAGTCTCTGTATCTTGCTCTGCCACCTCCAAGCATTGTACTTTCCGACAACCAGCCAAGCCATCTTCATTTCCTTAAACTGCACTCAGAAGCTTGAGGTCTACCCACTCACATCTGCACTCATAATGAGGGCCTACTGTGTGCCTAGGCATCATGAGATCTAATTCCTGCACTCAAAAAGCTTCTCAACTCTTTAGAAAAGCAAGATATACACATAAAAGCTCAAGACAAAATAGCAGAAAGATTGTCACCACCTGACTGGACAGGGAAGTTTGCAGAGACTAGATTGTGTCCTGTTGCATTGACCCAAGCAATCAGACTCCTGCAGCAGATCTTCTACCAATAAAACTTTCATGCAATAGACCGGTGGTGACCCAATCCAACAGCAGCAGACAGGTTTTAAGTTACATTTCTCCCTCACCTGGATGACCTCACTATTTCTCCTCACTCTTGACTACCTACCACATTCAGGCTGGCCTAACCAGATGGAGACAGTAGTAATACAACCCAAAAACACCGGAACCCCCCACTGAGGACTTAGTACTTTGCTAATTAAGCGGCCTGTTTTAACCCGGACTCCACCTCCTTCTCCCTCCCTTTAACACTGGTGTAAGCAATGGCTCCATTTTCTGTTCCAGCAATCCTGGTACCTCCTAAAGAAAGAAAGCGGATTAGAAGACAAACTCAGAGTCAGCGACAAGATGCTCCCTCCTCCTGTGAGACCGCCCCCGCTTCGCCTGGGGGAGGAAGGCACCACCTCTCCTTTCCAAGCAAGACCAGGTCCCCCTCCCCCTCCTCTTGCCTCAGCTCCTCCCGCTCCCAACCTGCTGCCCTCTTCCTTTAATGCGGTTCCCAAAACCCAAAAGCACAATCCCCACCAGAATAGTGTCTCTGGGGGTGCCCCACTAGCCTGCCCTGACCGCTAATCCCTGAACCCTAAACGCACCCCTACTCCATGATGGGGGGAGGTGGTGTCACCACAGCAAGGCTTCTCCCTGGCCTCCTATTATTAAGGTGGAAGGGTAACGGAGCAGGGAAAGGAGTATTCCCTATCCCTTTCAGGAGAAGGGTACAAAACAGGCATTACCACCCCCGCGTCATCTCCCTGGCCTGTTTTCGTCTCCCTCAACACCGACCCCTCGAAAACCCACCTCTTGCAAACGAAGGGAACCTAACTGTGTCGTCCGCTTCTCAGAAGCGGAGGACAAATCCGAGTGTGTCCCCCCCCACCCCCACCCCAGCTCCGCGTCCTTCAAATGCAGAGGCAGGCGTGGGGGTGGCCCGGCGCCCCCCTCTGAGCTCTCGAGTGGGTAGGACTACCCGCCCCGTGCCGGTCACTGGGGGCGAAGTGGCTCAATCTCTACAGCCCCCACCCGAGTCTCTCCTCTAGGGGGCCGCCTTCCCTCCCCAGTTCCTCACCTGTTCCGGATCCTAGCTCCGCGGCTGCCGCCGCCGCCTCCGCCCCGCAGGTTCCGCTCGCCTCTAGCTCTGCTCCCTCCGGCTCCCCCAGCCGATCTCGGCACCGCGGCTCCCCTGACCCGGGTCCCGGGCTTCCTCCTTCCTTCCCTCTACCTAGCACCGGAAGCCACGACGGCGACAGGAGCAGTGCGCTGCACCCCCACTCCCGACCGGGATACTTCCCACCTCCACGATCGCGCGAGAATTGCGCGGCACCTAGCGGCAGTTCTCGCGAGATCCATCACCATGGCAGCGGCTGCAGCAGAGGCAGCCCAGTGCTTGAGCAGAAGTCTGGGCGGGGGCCGATGTGGGGGCTGGAGGTTGCTGGTGGCAGTGGGGGCTGAGGTGAGAACCCCGGGTTCCGAACCGTGCCTGGAATAGGGACTGGAGCTGCGAGCTGGCCACACTGCAAGCTGTTTGGACTGAGGCCCTAGGGCTCCTTGGGCAGGGTATGAGTGAACTATCCTTGTTGTGGCCCACCTTACCCCTCTAGAGTGCACCTTGTCGTTTTAACCATAGTTAGCTGGTGTGAGCAATGGCTCCCCCTGAGAGCCCTCAGTACTCCTAGCCCAAGACTAGGTTACCCTGGGATCTAAAGCAAGAGATTCTTTCCCATAAGGAAGAAGAAGAGTGATGAGTTCAAGAGCCATAAACAACTGGACTCTAGACCAATTTGAAAGTTGAACATGAGAGACAAACAGGTGAAATCTAATGTGATCTGAGAAAGTATACCTAGATGAGCATGAATTTTAGTATCCTAAGGAAAGTGAGGAACTTTGCAAACATGTTTCTCTCTTCCTGCCCCCTCCAGGGAATTTGGAGCTAGCACCTGGTCTAGACATGCAAACCTGTCTTGGAACAGGCTTGTCTGTCACAGGATACTAGTGATGCTAAGCACAGGAGATTCTTCAAGTATCCTCTCTTAGCAGTGTAAAGGAACACATGGTTTTTCCATAAATCTCGAGCCCAAATTTTCTCATCCCCCCCCCTTGTTTCTTGTCCACTTCCAAGAACTAGACTGGTATATAACTGGACCATTTTCACTCCTTGTCCCTATCATTCCCTTATATAAGCATTCTCCAATCACTTCCTCCTATCACCATCTGTTTTATTTTAACCTGAGAATAACATGGCCCTAGAATGGGAAGCCAAGAGGGCCTTAATAATGAGGGATAGTGAGGGATGGGATGAGTAAGAAGCATGTTTGTTACAACAAAGTTTTGTTGTAAAATGTCTGTCCTGTCCTGTTGCCATTAAGGACCTTTGCCCTGCTAAGCTCTGTGTTTCAAATGGCCAAACATTTGGTCTTATTACAAACTTCTAGAGTGAGCCCTCCAATACAGCCACATTATTATTCTTCCCATTTCTTTTCCTAGAATTTTCTAAGCTACCCCAACAAGTTTGTCCTCACTCTAACCACAAATTTGTGTCTTTTTTTTTCTTTTGAGACTAGGTCTCACTTTGTTGCCCGAGGAACTGCAGGCTCACGTTGCCCAGGGTACCACTGACTCAAGTGATCCCCAGCCTCAGCCTCCCAGATAGCTAGGCTTACAGGTGCAAGCCACCACGCCCAACTATTTTTTGAGATTGGGTCTCACTATGTTGCCCTGGGTGGGTCTCGAACCCGAGGCCTCAAGCAGTTCCTAGTCTCAGCCTCGCTTCATTGACTGCGATTAAAGGCATACACCGTGCCCGGCCTCCAAAATTATGTCTTAAAGTCCCCTTCCTTAATGCCCCACCACACCAACATGCCTTAGGTGGTAGGAAGTGAAACGTTCCAGTGTTCCTAGTCAAGACTTCAGATCATCTCAAGGTTAGATCCCAGAATCTAACAAAGAATGTGTCAAAGAATGGAAATGCTGACAACTGAGTATGGTTATCCTCGAGCACCTTGGCATTTGAGTCAAAACTAATATATGGGACCATAGACTTTCCCATCCCTTTTGTTCTTCACTCCTCCCCCCACACCCACCCCAAGGATGACAAGGAGAATCTCTACTGCAGCATCACTGAGAGCTTCCCATGCAACAAGCAAACAGAATCACTAGAGGGGGCTGCCCAGCTGATGATTAGCCAGCCCCTGCCATTCCCCAGCTTCCCAGGCACTCAAAAGTCTAAGGAGGAAAATCTCCTCCAGAACTAAAGGAGGCCAAGAAATCTGACTTAGAGTTCATCATTCTTGCTCTGACTGCCACTGAAGCTAAGTAAAAGCTAAAATTGTAGCCACCCGCTCTGTGGGTTGCACACTCCTACTCCCATCACTGACCCTAGGCCTGGGCCTGAGCCCAGCATGTGTGCCAGGAGCAAGGGTGGGGAAAAGGGGGTGTTGGTCTTGCTGACAAAATCCATTTGGAATCTCTCAAGGTTGTGGTTTGGGGCTGAAGTTTGCCACAGAGTATCTGACTAAAGAAGAGAAGAAGTTAGAGAAAGGGAACTAAAGGAAGTAGAGAAGAAAACAGGGAAAGCTAAAATATTCTTGCTGTGAATTGATTGGGGTTTATTCTCCTCTTCCTGAGTCTGAGAATATCCCCATCCGGGATATTCCTTATCATTATTCTCTCTCAATTCCTATGTCCTTCCTTCTCTACCTCACCCTCACATAATACACACTAGATTCCATCAGTGCCCAAAGTAAGGGTGAGCTATCTTCCTGCTCCTACATAAAAGTTCAAACTCCAAATTCTCAATGCACAAGTGAAAATTTGGGATATAACATTTTGCTGTAAAGTGCTTCCCTAACCTAAGACTCCACAAAATTCCCTGGCTATCCTGGTATACCATCATTTCACTTACTCTTCAGGGGACCTGGTAGCATAGCTCTCACTGAGCCAAGGAGATGACCGCTTAGAGTCAGTGTCTTGCAATCCCATAAACATCACCCATTTATAAGGTCCTACATACAGATCCTTTTCCAAACCAAATGGTTTCTTTGCTTAGTTTTCAATATATTGCCCTAGTAACTGAAAAACTGGAATAAAAGAAGTTCTGCTTTCTCTAGTTATGGTTGCCTTCTAAAAGCTATTTTACAAAATGCAGATGAACTCTGAATAATGGAGGACATAATACACGTAATTCGGTGGGAGAACATGTTGATTTTGCTTTTTCCAGAGCAAAAAGAAACTCCCCTTTTGAGCATAAGTTACCCCTTTTATGTTTCCCCTTCAAATTACCCCCCCCAAGTTCTCTAGTTTGGAGTCTAGGGGAAAGCACCTGCTGTTCTCTTCCAAGTTCAATGTTGAGAATACTGTGAGAACTTGAAAACCCCAGAACAGAGGGGATCTCACCGGCAAGGATCAACAAACTATAGCCAGAAGACCAAATCTAGTCTTGTAGTCTGTTTCATGATTAAGTTTTATTTGACACCGCCATGCCCATTTGCTTACAGATGGCCTATGGCTATTTTTGGTGTACAACGACAGAGTTGGGTAATTATGGCAGAGAGGAATAGTTAAGTCTGCAAGTCTAATATATTTACTATCAAACCTTTTACAGGAGAGGACAGGAAGCCAACCCTTGATCTAGGGCAGTGACCAAGGTGAGATCTACAGGCCTATGTTTACCTGTTTAGTCCCTCATACCTAGAAGTCCCTTCTGTTTTTTTTTTTTCCGTATTAAAAATTACCAAACTGAGGACCATTTCAAATCCTCTGTGAAACCACAGAGAATATACATAAAGCCACTGAGTGCAAGATAACAGGATAAAATAGCTCAAAAAGAAGCCATGAACTGGAACCCAAGCAGAAATATCACCACCTGATTCTACTGATCCAGTAACTTAATTTATTTTAGTTATAAACAGGAACCAAGAACGAGTCTCAGTACAATAAATTATCCATCCCCCGTGCCTCCTGCTGAAAAAAAGGAAAAAGGGCTCAGAGAGTCTTTGGTAAGATTCTTCCCTTTAACATTTAAATGGAGGTGGAGGGAAACAGCTTCCCTAAAAGTCCTGAACAAAAAACTGACCCAGGGGAGAGCACGCCCAGCACTCTGTTCTTTACCCAAGAAAACTCCCTCAATCACTGTCTCCCATTACCCCATAAGAGGGGTCCAGACTGCAGTAGAGAGGTTTGGGGACGGCAAATAGGAGTCTGTAATCTCTTTCAGTATAACACATCTTAAGGCTCCACCCAATGCCTGGGGCTATCCCTTAAAGGAGAAGAGTGGTCAAACTATAGGACTCCCAGCCTAAAGGAGTAAGAATTAGTTAAAGGGACACCCCAGGATTGAGGAAAGGGATGTAATACAGTGTATTTCATCTTAGTTCATTCAGGTATTTAAGGAGCAAAAGAAGGGTGACAGCTTTCACCCCAAAGTCCCTCTACTGGGGTAAGAAGGCTACAAACCACAGACCCCATCTGACTTCCTACATCTGCAGAAGTGTTTCCAGGTGGATACTTTGAGTGTCCACAGGCTAATTTTGAGTTTCCATGGAAGGGGAGGGGGGGGGTGGAGGGAGAAGAACAGAGTGAAAGGCTGCCCTTCCTTTCCCCAGTCCCAACATGAGGTTGACCCTCACTTACAAACATTGACCCACTCTGTAACCTTGCACTCATCACACAGCACATAGCAGCACCAGTGGAAGCGGCAATGACAGCGCTCGACCCGGGTCTGTCGAAGCACGTTGTGTCCCCGGCCACAGCACAGGCTGCCACAGCCATCCAGCAGGCGGCTGGTCTTGTTGCAAGCCCTTCCTCTTGTGCCGGGGGACCCCACCGTGGAATCTCGCTCACAGAAGTCAGGGGACTTCTCAAAATAGACCAGCTCTCCTGAGAGGCGACGGGGACGAAGGCGGGGTTGGAAGGCTCCAGAGTTGCGATTATGGGTATCGATGAAGATGGCCCGGCTGAGCCTCTCCCTCAATGCTGCCCCCACTGCCCGAAACTCCGGGGCTGCCCTCCAGCAGGTCTTGAACTGGCAGCTGCCTGATGTGCCATGGCACTTGCATTTCCGCTTCAGGTTTTCAGTGACCACCTAGAGCATCACAGGGAAGAGGTGAAGGAGAGGACAGCCGATGGGCAAGGCGCAGGGACACAGGAGGGAGGAGTAACAGCACAAATAGAAGCAAGCAGGACCCTGACTATCAGAAGAGAAAGCGCACCATGAAAGAAATCATCTAATAACCCAACACCTGCATTTCACAGTTAGAGAATGGAGGCCCGAGCAAGGACTTGCTCATCTTCAACCACTAGCAGCCACAGACTCAGGTGGTAACTGGGCAGTAATAGGACTCAACTTCAGTTGTTCTGACTCCCAGTCCGTTGCTCTTTCCAGAGTGAGCATGGTTAAAATGGGCGTCTGACCCATGCTACCCCTAAATTCTGTAGGTAAGGTAGCTATCACAATAGCTGCCTTGTATTGAGCACCTGCCAATGCCTGGATACTAAGCCAGCCGGGGCTCTATTTGCTAGCTCTTTCTTGCTGTGAGGCAGGTTTCCTTCGACTTTACAAAACTGAGGCAAAACTGATGCTGAGTGACTTGCCTGAGGCCAACCAGATGGGGAGTGGCAGTCCCCCACCTCACCCTCATCCTCTTCCTCCGCTGTGGCTCTCAGGCCCCAGTCAGGCCTCAAATACTAGAGAGACCAGAACAAGTTGCACCACGTACCTGACGCCCCACTCTGTTGTTGTGGATTCGCATTCGTGCCTGGATGTCCCGAGGAGCTTCCCTGGAATCCAGGAAATCCCGAGAGAACTTCTCTCCAAAGTCCATGTCGTGGTTACAGCCACCCCATTCCCACGTGTCCTGGGGGCCAGGATTAGGGCCTGAGCCAGGGCCAGGGCTGGGCAGGGTGTGGGGGAAACTCTTGCCCCGGGACAGTGCCTGCAGCTGCAGCAACTTGGCCCTCAGCCGATCCTGCTCACCACTACCCTTCCAGCCGCAGCTGCAGCTCACCAGCTTGCCCAGGCTGCAGGCTGTGGCCACCGCGTGCATGACCCCAGCAGCCAGCATGGAGAAGGAGAAAGCGCTCTCACGGAAACCTGGGGGTGAAAAGGGTGGAAGGGTAACAGGCCGTTAAGAGTAGGAAAGCGGAAGGAAATCAGCTTCTACCTTCCAATGCCAGAAATTCCTAACTGGATCCTTGCCCTGCCATTAACCAGCTGAATGATTTGGGAGAAAATCCTGAGCGAAACAGGGAATAGAAAGCAGGGCCTCGGTTTTCTCATCTATAAAAGGAAAGGGTGGGTGAGAAGATCCCTGAGGCCTAGTCTCTCTAAATCTGGGATTTTCAGGTGTGGATGAAAGAGCTAGCCTGGAGGGAAAGACCCCTGGGATTGGGAGATGACTAAGAGGGAATCCCTGAGAGCTTTGAAGATGTGCTCACCAAGCTCTACATCTGAAAACCTTAGAAATCCCCAATCCTGCAGGAAGCTTGGGTAGGATGAAAATGGGGACCTTTGGGGGTCCCTTTCCCCCCCTTTCTTTATCCAGGGCTATTTTAACCAGTTCTGCCTCCCAACACCCCAGGACCCCCCAAAGCACTATGGAGCTGTCCTTCCCCTTTCCAGTTTCTAGTTTTATATTCACCCTGCAAGACTGCCCTTTATGTTTATCCTAACCTGCTATTACTCTATAAAACCCTGGGAGGGGGAGTGAGGTGGAGTGATTTTCCCTAAGGCCCTCTTAAAATGTTGACTTCTTTATTATGTTTTGGGGGTCACAGAGGCTCGGGATGACAAGCCTCTCTGGGCTTGGATAGCCGCCTTTCTCAGATGGGTGTCAAAGCCTTCTCCACCGGGGCCTGTGGAGAAGGAGAGGGTCTCTGACTTCCTTTTAGGTGGGGGCTCTCTGTAACCCAGAGAGAAGGAGAGACAGTACCTCCTTAGGGGTCAGGCCTCTTCCACCCCAGAATGCAGGGCTCCTGGCCCAGCCTCCTGATCCCCCCCAACCTCAAGCCTCCAGGGGTGAAGCTGTTTGCACACGTCTTGGGAATTCCCCCGCAGATGACAGCTGCCTATTAACCCTATAGTCCCCCACCCTTGAGCTGAGCCTGGGATGGATCGTTATTCCTCTAAGGAGTAAACTAAACGTGGGCATAGCTGGCAAAGGGCAGTGATGTCTCCCAGACCAGCCTCCCAGACCAGGCCTGAAATGACCTGTTCCCAGCCCCTCCAACCATCCCTCACCTGCTCAGGTGGGAGCCACCTGGGGCCCTGACAGCACAGAGGAGGGGGCTGCTCCCCAGCTTCAAAGCCACCAGGGTCTTTGTTCCCAGCTTTGGCTCCTGGGAACCCCGGCAATTAGGGGAGTAGGTTTAACCCTTAAACGGTCGGGGGTGTCACCCCACCCCCGCTGAAGCTCTGAGGATACCAGTCTGGGCTTGTCCCTAGTAGAGGGAGGGGAGACGCAATTGGAGGAGGCGTGGGGGGGGGGCGTTTGAAACTTTCAGGACTGGGGGCATCTCTTGCTCACAGGTGCAAGCCAGATCGAGCTGGGAGGAGGCAGCGAAGAGGGGCCCTAGGGTAGGGGAGCGGAGACCAGCTGCCTCGCCGGTAGCCCGCAGGTGGAAGGCAGCAGCACCAGAGCCCAGACGATTGGCCCGACCCAGCTCAGAGCGGTTCCCAGGGGGAATTCCCATCGAGGGCCCTCCCCAAGTCGTGAACCTGTCCCATCCCTCCTCCGCTCGCCCCGGCCTGCCTCCGCCCCCAGCCCCGGCGGCTCGGATCCGCCCGGCCAGGCTCACCGCGCTTGAGGATGGCGCTGTGGTGCGGCAGGCGGCCGCCGCCCTCGAGCGCCGAGCAGTTCCAGCGCTGGTCACGCAGCTGATGCTGACACTCGTGGACCGCGATGTGCAGGCCCTGGAGCGCCGACGCCGTCACGTCGGGGCTGCGCAGGCACAGGCCTAACTGCCGCTTGCTCAGCCCCGACAGCGTCAAGCACACGGTGTTGGCGGTCAGCGGTGGCTCGCCAGGCAGCTTCAGGCCCAGAATCTCATTGCTGAGGGCCCTGGGGATGAAGAACACGGTTGAGGGGCTCGGGTACAAGCCCCGCGTGCCCCCTGGGACTCCTCCCCCAGCCGGGATGGGTGCTTCTAGCTCAGGACAGTCCTTGTCTGCGGCCTGGGTGACAGGGGAGCTCCTCACCGACTGCTCAGCGCCAGCAACAGAAGACCAGCGAGGCCCAAGGGCAGAGGCCGTGGCCAGGGCTCCTCCAGCAGGGGCATGTCAAAGCCCCCACCCCAAGGCCCAGGTGGGCAGATTGGTCAGGGCCTGCGGGACAGAGAGACTTGAGATTTCTGGATAGGGTGGCCTTGCCACTGCTCACCCCCACTCCCCGGGGGGGGGGGGTGCCCAGCTTCAGGCTCCTCTCTCACCAGTGCCACCCCCAGACACCCCCAGACACCCCCTCGTCCTCCCACCGGCCCTTCTCGTCCTCCCCCAGACAAAGCAAGAATCGCCCCTTGATTCCCAGAGTCCCTGGGCCCTAGAAGAAAAGTCCACAAGGCAGAGGAGACTTCTGTGGGGGTCGCGCCGCCCACCAGCCGGACACCACGCCTGGCACACAGACACTCACATGCAAATCCGGACATTCAGACTCACCCACTCCAGCTCCACCACGTTGCCCACCGCTCCCTGTTCAAGGGCCCCACGCCTGGCTTCCCTGCCCAACTCAGCTTCATGCCCTCACAGAGCTAGGGGGTGTGATTAGCAGGGGGTTCCCCACCACCTACTGTTGGTGGGGGTGGGGACTGTCGCTCCCAGGTGCTTGTGGAGTGCAGGCAGCCTGCCTAAGAGGTGGAGGGAAGGGGCCCTCAGCGGGAGGGAGAGAGGAGAGACTCCAGGTGTGGCAAAGAGCGGGAGGGGCCCTGGCTCCCACCTGAAAGGGACCAAGGGCCGGGTGAGTCCTCTTGCACTCCCTCCACCGCCTCTCCCAACTGCACGGTCCTCTCCTCCCGACGAACGGCCTCGGGTCCCAGCCTCGGCCCCCACCCCTTCGCTCTGCCGTTCATCGCCCTCCGATGCCGGGGCACCGCTCTATTCGCCGCGCGGTTATCTCTGGCCAGCTCTGCTTCTCTGGGCTCCGCTGCGCCGCGGTGGGCGGACGCGTGTCCGTGCGTCCGACTACCGGCGCGACGGACTTGCCCGGGTGCGCGCGCCCGGCGTCCCGCCCCGCTCGCCCGGTTCCTCGTTACCTCCAGCGGCTCGGGTTCGGGTCCCACACCGGCGGGGTCGGGTGGCCTGGGTTGGGCTCCGGCTGCTCACACCGTGGGGAGGCTGCGCTGGATTCGGCCCCCTCCGCAGAGCTGCATTCTTCCAGGGCCGGGCCACTCCTCTCTGCCGCTTCCCCAGCGGCTGCCGGGAGGAAGGGAGGGAGGAAGGGAGGGAGCGATCGAGAAGGCTGGGGAGCCGGTAAGCGCTGAAACGGGGGCTCCGGCTCCGCTCGCGCCCAGCCGCCGCCGTCTCCGCCAGCTGACAGAGCTGCTGCGGCCCCTCCCCAAGCCCCGGGCATCCCCACCCCTCTCCTCATACCCCCCCACCCCTGCCTTGACCCGGGGAGCGCAGTCGCTCCCCCTCCTCCCAAAGTACACACACCCTCTCCCCAGACACCCTGCTTCGGGCTTGGCCCCACCGAAGGGGGAGGGGACTCGGGTTCTTCTCACCTGCTCTGCGGGGACCGGGGCTTCGGCGGGTGGGGAGGGGGCCAGGTACTGACCCCACCTAGGGAGCCGGAAACCCCACCAACGGGCAAATCTTTCATTCTTTCTCCTTGCCTCGGTTTCCCACTGAGGACCGGGAGGCTGGCGAGCGCCTCCGACAGGCTGGAACTGAAGCTGAGGACCGACTCCCGGCTTCCGCCCCTAAAGCCCTCGACGAGCCGAGCGTGCGGCGCCCGGAGCCCGCGAGACAAGGTCTCTTCTGGGCAGCCGGGCATCCACCCACCTCCGAGCCCTGCGCCTGCCCAATGGGAGGGGTCAGTTCCCGCCTGGGAGTTTGGCCCCAGCAGAGGCTTGGACAGCCCTAAAGAGGCTTGGACAGCCTGCCTTTAGGCTTCCCTCGGCTCGCAGGTACCGGAGCTCCTTCCAGGATCCCAGGTCTGCGCGCCAGGTGGTCCACACTCAGACTCCGACTGGATTCGCAGGGGCTGAGAAGACTCTCAGGATCCCAAGCGCAGCCTTGTTAGCCCAAGGACAGCAGACGCAAGAGTCTGCTCTTGGGGTGCACACACCAAGGCAAACTACCTTAGGGAGACACGGTGGCAGCGAAGGGGTTAGGCACCACCGCGCTCCCCGCCTGACTCACCCTCCCAGTTCTAACCACTTTGGGCTATTTTTGCCAGAGAGGGGCCCCCGGCTTCCCAGCCACCACCACCCGCCCCCGCCCCTGCCAGACCGCAGCCCAAGGCACGACTAGCCCCGCTCACCCAAGACTGGCATGTTGACTCAGAGACAGGCCCCCAGGGAAGCAGAGCCACGGGGCTGAAACCCACAGCCATACTCATCTCTTCCTTGGTGGTGGCTGTGCCGTCCTGCTGGGCCGTCAGCCTCCAGCCTGCGCTGCTGCGCTCCGGCCCCGGGCTGCAGGGGACACAGCTGTCCAGGTGGCATAACAGTCTGGAGAGATCACCCACTCATCTGTTGGGATACTGCGCTCTTCTCCTATTTATTTATTTATTTATTTATTTGTTTGTTTGTTTGTTTGTTTGTTTGTTTATTTATTTTTGAGGCTAGGTCTCGCTTTTGCCCATGGAACCGCAGGCTCTCGTTGCCCGGGGTACCACACACTCAAGCAATCCCCAGCCTCAGCTTCCCAGGTAGCTGGGATTACAGGTTCATGCCATCACACCCAGCTGTTTTTTTGGAACTAGGTCTCGTTTCGGGCCTCAGGCGGGACTCGAACTTCATAGGCTGAGGCTTACAGGCACAAGCCACGGTGCCCGGCCCTTATTTTTTATTTATTTTTAATTGAGGTAATAGTAGGATGCCCTGTTGGGATCATTCTTGATCACCTTTAAGTGCCAGGCCTTAAGCAAATTGGGGAGACTAAGTACTGGGCAGCTGTGACTACAGAAGGTTGCTTTTCTCCATCTTCCCATTTTGGGGGAGCAGGGGCAGAGAAGGAGCCTTATAGTTCTTGCCCTTCCCATTTAAGGCCCAAGAGCCAAGAACTTTTGAGGTCACCAGAACCTGCAAGCCCTAGCTCAGTATTTTTTGTCCTGGCACCTGGATCTACTTAATCCAGGCCAGCGCTCGTGTCCTCCACACATCCAGGTCCCCAAGGAGGAGGGGGTTCCTATGCCCTTCTTCTCCCTTAGGGACCTCTTGGACATACTACCCCATGTACCTTCAGGTCTCCTTGGCTTTGGCCTTTTTCCTTATCCTATCCATGTCAGGCTGCAGTATAGGCAAGGTGCCAAGAAAGGGCCAGAATCAGAAGTGCTACCACAGATTTCAACTTCTCATGACACCCCCAGGCCTGTCCCAAATCCAAGGGCACACACTTCTATTCCCTTTCCCTGCAGAAGACCAGATCTGGGACAGGAGGCCACAGGCAGACAGACTGGGTGGCCTCAGTTGGCCCACAGTGCCCTCTGCCCGACCGATTGGCCTGAGCACTGACCCGTGGGGCTGGAGGTTGGTGGGGCAGGCGGGGCCTGGAGAGGGCTGCGGGTACACACCCATTGCCTAATACCCCAAGCACGCAGCCAGCTCCAGGAAAGGGGAGGAGCGGGAACCAGAGAGACCTTGACAAGGGCTGGGGCCATGGCAGGAGGGGGAAAGTAAGGAGCTGTCATTACTTCAGGGAGGGAGTGGAAGCTAGCTGGTCCCATCCCTCTATGAGAAGAGTAAAGGGCTGCCTTCCCATCATGGGGATGAAGGGTGTAGCAGAGCAATCTAGGAAGAATACTGGGAGTCTGGGGGGGTGTCAAAGGAAAGAGTAGGGGGCCTTGGAGATCGAGGGATAGAGCAACCCAGGCGGTGGCTAAAACTAAGCACTGCCTTGGGAACCTCCTCCCCCTCCCACCCCCATCCCCCGTGTTTGCCTTGGCCCAGGGTCCTGGGTGACTCATCTATTGCTGAGCTGCTGATAGGGGCAGCCAGGCCCAGGGAACCCAAATTATAGGCCCGGGAGGGATGGATGCGCCTGCAGCGGTGAACTCAGCTACGCTGCCCACCCTCCACCTCTCTTGCCTTCTGCTGCAGCACCGTAGGCCACCACCAGGAGGCGCCAAAGTGCCCACAGCGCAACAGTGCCAACCCTCACATTCAGCAGCTGGCACCAAGGAATCTGTGGGATTGCCCTCATTAGAACTTTATCCCTTTCTCTGCCAGAGGCGGATACTGTCACAGGCCAAGGAGGCAGTGCCGCCTGCTGGTGCTTCAAAGGGAGGTAGTCCCCTCTGCCCACAAACTCCCAGAGTCCTGGTTCCCTGCCTCCTCCCCCACCTCAACATCAGGGCAAAGTCCCCTCTGACATCTCTCCCTTATTCCTGTTCTGGAACAGAAGGTTACTACTGATTTTATGCTTCTTCGAGTTTTTTGAAATAAGGATGGTCAGAGTGATAAGGAGAAAAATAAAGCAGATAGGGAGTGGGATTTCATTTTTTAAGGAAGAGGGGAAAGGACATGAGAGAACAAATATGGAGAAATCTGAATATTGTCAAAGACAGAAAAATAGGCACAAAGTGCCTTGAAACAAGAGTATAAGGGATTAACAAGGAAGTCAAGGAAGTCCCCCCAACCCCCCCACCCCCGGGGAAGGAACAGTAGGTAATGAAGTTGGAGGCCAATAAAGGAATAGGGTCAGAACATACAGGGCCTTGTAGGCCACAGTGAAAAGTTTGGCTTTCCCTTTAAGTGAGATGAGGAATCCCTGGAAATTCTGAATGGTGGAATGAAAGGATCTGACTTCTGTTTTAGAAAGAACAACTCTAATTGGGTGACAAGCATCAAAGCAATTTGGGAAGTTATTACAGTAATAGAGAGATGCCAGGGACTAGGGTGGTAGCAGATCTTTCTTACTGGCTGGTAAAATCAAATTCTGCATGTATTTTGAAGACTGAGGGCAGATTTATTCATTGATTTGACATGAAGTGTAAGAAAACAACATAGCAAGACTTTGTCTCTTAAAAAAATATATATAGCCGGGCACAGTGGCACATGCCTGTAAGCTTCAGCCTAAATAACCTCATTGGCTTCATTTCGCTTAATGAGCATTTCATTTAAAAAACAACTGCCCCAGAAATATTAAACTTAGGAAGTATTTACTCCTTCAGGCAATTCCTGCCTTGAAGGGGTGGACAGGTCATTTCTGGCACTTGGATTGGGCCTGGATACATTACTCTGTTAGACAGTATCCTGAAAGCAGAGGAGATGGAAAAGAATGACTTGCAAAGTGGGGTAGAGATGTTCAAGGCACATTCCTATTTATCTGCAGCTTTGAGAAGAGCCCCCATCCTGCTATGGTTGCACACTCATGGCAACTAATAGGTGAATGTTCTGGGTTTAACCCAGCTCTACTGTTAGCTGTGTGCACCTGGTTAGCTGTGTGACCTAAGTAGGTTTTACTCTGTAATTGGGAGAAGGTAAAACTGTCAAGGAAGAGCTCCTCACTCTTTCCAGGGCCATCTTCCCATGTGGTGGTAGGGCTTGAAAACTAGGCTGGCAGTATCCCCTAAGCTCCATGTAGGGAACAGCAATCACTTCTTTAATGAAGGTTAAGGTGGCCTTTAAACTGATCTGGGTGCCTGAAGAAAAGTGTACAAATCTGAGATGACCATAGGCGTTCCAAGTACACCCGTAGGGCAAGAGAGGAGATAGTCAGGATTGGGGGAAGACAAAAACAGCAGAAAAATTCTAAAAGAAGCAGACACAAGATCCCTATCCTGGGTTCAATGCAGCTGGTAGCCCTTCTCTTCCCAGCCCTCCCCCACCTGACATCCACTCTGCTGCCCTTCCTGAGTCAGTCACACTCAGCCACTCCAGACTGTGTCTATCTTATTCAGCCCCCTCCAGTGACATACGCAGGTTGACGCATGCCACATGCATGCCACATGCCCCTTAGGATGACACAAGGTATACAGGGTAACAGTGACACATATATGCATATTTAGTGTCCCCCCCACACACACACACTCATCCATCCACCTCCACACACTGTCCCAGACACTTTGTGTCCTTCCATCAACCTTCAGGGCTTTTCCTGACCAGTCGCTGCCATCCAGACTCATAAGGATGATGCACTACCACAAGGAATGACTGTGATAGGTGACTTTTTGACCCTTTCTGACCTGAGCAATCCAGATTCTTTGGCAAGATCCTTCTCCTCCCTCCTCAAAACGCACCCTTGGGACATACTCT
>PVHY01013514.1:0-41120 GCA_004024945.1 Uropsilus gracilis | reverse complement strand
CCTGGATGTACCTAGAAGAAATCATTCTAGCAGAAACGAGCCAGATAGAAAGGGACAGAAACCAAATGGTTTCACTAATATATGGTCAACCAAATGAAACTGCACAAGGGGAGAATGGGAACCAGCTGGAGCAGGTGGGAAGGGGAGGTGGTGGGTGACCCCCAGGGACTGAAATGATGTGAAATATATATAAATAAATTAATTAAATTTTAAAAAAAAGAAAAAGAAATAAGTGCTTCCAAACACAAAATGATAAAGAAAAGGAAATGAATGGGAAATTGAGAAGAACCCAAAATTGAAGCATGGATTCCCTTAGGTCATTCTGAACCTGACACAAATGCCAATTAAGCCGCTGGTAAAGAAAGTAACAGTGAGTTTGAGCAGGAACTACCTTAGCAGCAAAAAGAAGGAACATTCTCTGATTTTTCCGTATCTGATGAGACTATTATGCTTCTCAAAGTCATTAGGTGACCTACCTTTCCACCATGACTGTGGTAAGATAGAATTACACCTTTAATCACACAAGAATGGATAGGACCTGAGCAGACATTTTCCTTTGCCATTCCTTGGATTGGGAAACTTCTGGGAGAAATTCAGAATTAGAAGAGAGATGGCGTCCTTCAAGTACTGACTCTTGCACTCACAGAGGAGTTGGCAAATCAAGTAAGCAGAGACCTCCATGACATCATGAAAAACTTGCCTTTTTTTAAATGGTGGAACTTGCCTTTTTTTAAATGGAGGTCAAATTGAGTGCATGCAGAATGGGATTGATACTATGGTTGGGGTAACAGGTCATATCAAAGACCACCTGTGGAATGGCAAACTAGGTCTAGGAAAACTGAAGCATGTTGACCTGCTGCAGTTGACCAGATGCTGGATATGGGTTTGCTGATCAAGTGGAAGTGTTTTTATATATGGCGTATAAAAAATATTCAGAAGACAATCCCCAAGTTTCGCTTTTTACAGCAACTACCCATTGTATACATTGAATATATAATGTTATTAAGAAAGACATGAAATCTACTGATGAATATGTGGACCTGACTGATGAAAGACTCAAAGTGACAATGACTGTGGAGCATCTGGCTTTCAAGTGCCACTGGGCTCAAAGTGCAGCAGTTACTGGGGACATGCTCCAAATCTATAATGGTTTTAAAGGACATACTACTATCTTCAGTGAAACCAAGCGAGAACCCAGGAATTATCCCAGAAAGCATCCATAAAGCAAGATACCCAGTCATTACACAGAGATATTTCAAAGAAGCAAAGAGAAATCACCCTGGAAGTTTCGGTGATTTTAGAATTGTTGCATAGGGGCTAGATATCCTGGAGTATGATCAGTTTTACAAAGTTCTCTACCAAAGGATTTAAGAGTCTTGTATTCATCATTCTGGGTACATACATGGTTAAAGTTGGAAGGACCAGGGTTTGCATCTGCCTTCAAAGAACAAAGAAGAATAACAATAAACACAAGTGGAGCAAAAAGTAAGAATTAAATTTAAATAAATAGGTGTTCCTTCTGCAACAGAAGCAAAAAAGCTTCCCACAAAATGCACAGGTTTTTGAAATCTGTGCCTCTCACAGCAATTAGTCACTTCGAGCAGTCAGCTAAGACAGAGGAGAAGGGGGCCCTGGGGGCACTGGTGGCAGCACTGGCACATAACTCAGTGGCCACACCTAGAGACCTGTAAGAAGTAGCTCTGTGACGAAGACTCTGTGGTGCTCAGTGGAAATACCGAACATTATGTATGTTTGGAAAGAACTTGAAGAGCAACTGGGTGAGGATATTGATTCCCAAGTGAAAGGAATGTTCTTTCCCAATGAAAAAGCAAAGTACTTGTTTTGATATTCCGATGGCAACTGTGACAGAGGAGCAGGGGAAATGGCACAGTTTACCACACTGACAGCTCTCTGTGGATATGGAGTTAGCAGAGGTAGAAGCATCAGGGGAAGGACATCAAGGCTTTAGAGGACAACCGGAAGGCTGTCCAGGCTTCAGGAGACAGCAATCAAGAGATGACAATGAAAGTAAAAGACTTTAAAACAAAGGCCAAAAGAGGAGTTTTAAATAAGCATTCGGTTAGTTATCTGAAAGAGAGAATTTATATAGAGGTTTGCGTGAGCAGCCCTCTCCTTCCTCTCCTGCTCCCCTTTTTGAAAACGGAACTAAATGAGTGGCATGTATCTCAGAATCAGGCTTTGACTATTAGTCTGAGGCTGCAGAGCAAAGCCCCACACAATGCTGAAAGAGTGCAACCTCCCTCAGCAGCAGAAGCAAAAATGCAAGGACAGAAATCTACAGGTTTCCTCTGAACCAATGTGGAGCAATCAGAATTCCAGTTTAGAAATGCTGCCCAAGAACACATCCTTTCAAAATCCTGCCCAAGAGCACAATCTGCAGGGCAACAGGACCCCGATGAGGTGGGGAATGGATCTGCAGGATGCCCAGTAGCTGAAGAGGAATTGTTAGTGACCAAGGAGGAGACATGCATTACAAGTGATATTGAAGGGACTGATGCATATCCCCAGCATGGAACTCTCTGAAGGATTCAGCATTGAACATGCACCAAGTAGAGCCCAGAGTTTCACTATATACCCACATTCCTGCCTCTTAATAAGGGTAAGGCTGGCAAACCACTGATTCCCCTTCTCTAGCACCAAGACATAGATGAAAGAAACTCTGCATTTAGATAAAGTTTGGAGCCTTGTGCTTCTCAATTGATTGGACATTTTACCTATAATGTTCAGAGATTGAAATTAACCTATAAATATTCTTTGAAAGTGCTAAGAGATTTATAGGATAATAAAAAGTGAAGCAAGGGCAGAGGTTACTAGAAATACTGTAAAAATTTTTCCACTTCTGAAGTAAAATTATCACTGTGTGCAGATGACATGATAATTTATTTAGAAAAATAGAAAAACTCTATAGAAAAACTAATGAAAATAATAAACCAGTCCAGAAAAGTAGCCGGTTACAAACTCAACACAGAAAAACAGTCACCTTCTTATATGCAAGAAACCAGTCTGAAGAAGAAGAAATTAAGAAAACCACTCCATTTACAATTGTATGTATACCTATCTATGTAACTTGCTATCTTTCCACAAAATAAATTTTAAAAATTAAAAAAAAAAAGAAATACTGGATGGTCTCACTTAGATGTGGGATACAGGAAAAACAAACAATTGAACAAGAAAAATTTGAAACTGTCAACAGAACTGAAGCATAGAGCAAGAGAGGAGGAGAGGGGTAATATCAAAAGAGGAATGGGCACAAGAGATTAAGATGGTTCACAGGTGACAAGGTGGTAGGAAAACCTCAGTTTAGAAAATGATGTAATATATACACATATATATAATATGTAATCAAAATAAAAAAATTTTAAAAATTATCCACTTCTGTGCATGTGCTTATAAAGTTGGTATGTGATCAATAGGCAAGTTGTTCCATTATATCAATCAAAAGCATTGACGTTATACCATGGAACCCTCCAATCCAAACTGGAATTCAGAAACACAGAGAAAATTAAATTGAAATATAATCATTGTTCAGTAAAGAAATAGAGTGATTCTGGGAACTCCAAGAAGAAACAGGTCAAAAGAGGGGACTGAATCTGCTATTAAACAATTTGCTTATCATTTCTGTCCACAGCTTAAGGCCATTAGTTGAACTGAAAGACTTATCTCAGAAGTCATTTTTTTCAAAGTAATATTTTCTCCCAAGGTTTTGCTTTTATAAAAGCTATTTTTGTATGGCAGTGAGTCAGTGTTCACTGACCCCTAGAGTTTATTCACTGATATGCTTTTGTATGGCAATGAGTCAGTGTTCACTGACTCCTAGAGTTTATTCACTGATATGCTTCCTGAGGCAATGAGTGGAATGTCTGCTTCATAGTCCTCATGCATTAAAGGCAGAGGGACTGTTTCTCATGGAACTGCCCTCTCTTTAAGATGACAGAGCACTTTGAGTTTTTCTGATGAGCAGAAATAATGGTTACCATACATCTTCATGTTTTGTACATTTCCACCCACTGCCCTACAACAGCCTTGTGCTAACTACAACCTCTGCTGCCAACTCCAGCCTTACTAACTCCAAGGAGACCTGTGTGTGTGGGAGGAGGTAATAAAGCAGTAAGAAGGACATTTGTATGGCATCACCAAGAAAACAATGGTAGCACTTGTAAGCCACCATCACAAGAAGTTGGGGACTACTTTATCAAATCTAACTTTATTACCAGGTCTATTTGTAGGAGATTAAAGTTGAACTAAAAGGGCAAAGATGAGAAGAAAACAGTCCTAAGCAGAAACATTTCAGGCAAAGAAATCAGGATGTTTTTCTTGTTTTTCAGGGTAGAAGGGGGCCTCCTTCAGGCAGTGCAGAGTGAGTATGGAGTGTAATGGTGGGAGATAAGACCAAAGTCATGTCAGGTGCCATACCATGTAGGCTCCTATAGGTCAGAAAAAGGAGTCAAGATTACTCTGGTTTCTGTGTGATGTGTGGTTAATTACAAACAAGACAGGAAACCCAGAGACTCTAGAAAAGGTTGTTGCATCCAGTCACTTGTACTACACTTGAAAGTATCTGAGTGGGATGGTCATGGTAAAAAAGACTCATCTGAGAATCTGTTTTGAAAGTTGAACCAATATGAATTGCTAAAGTTGACAATATGGGATGTGAGAGATGGGACATCATCAAAAAAATTGTAGACTTCTGACTTGAATAAACAAGTGAATGATATTATGCCCAGTAAAGATGCAACTATGAGCAGGAAGTTTCCAGAAACAAACAAATAACAACAGAAAACATATTATCCTGGATAGCTAGATTTGGAGTAACTCTTGGTGTATCTGCCAAGGAGATTGTCAAGTAGACAGTGTGATTATGAATGTCTAGCTTGGCACAGAGGACCCAGGTAAAACAAAAATTTCAAAATCATCAGCGTTACTACTTCTATTTAGATAGGGAATGGAACACTTTTGCTCAGTTTACTGTCAATTTTCCTGAGAAAGACTGATTCTATATCTATTCACTTTACATTGACAAGTATCTTGCTCTTCTGCTACTTACTCATCCATGGTAGAACAAGGCATTCATTTCAGGTGCCATGGAGAACTACCAAAAGCTCAAGTATTCTAATTAGTCTTATCACTTGTATTTCCTCCGTATAAAAAGTAGCTTGAGAAACTTATTCTTAATAAGTTACTTACTAATAAGCTATTTATTAATAAATTACTTACTTAACTTATCCAAAATAAAATTCCTTTGCCCCCAAACTCATTGCTCATAAATCACGAGTCACAAGATTTCATGTGCTGCACTTTATAGGTAAATTTCATTGGAAAGTTTTAAGTTGATCTTTCAGCTTTATGAAAAGATTTACCTGTCTGAACCATTTACATTTATTCAGCATTACATTTATTATCTCACAAGGAGATGATCATTCCCAAATTTCAAAAGAAAGATAGTTGGAAAGAAAATTGAAGATTCACCAGAGGAAAAGCTTAATGTTCCCATTCCTATGAGCATCTTTAAGCTTTCCAAAATTTTCTCAACCTCCAGGAGATAAATGATTACCTAAAACCTTTAGCCCTCATGCTATCAAATGACAAGATTTTTATTGGCTGAATGGTTTAATTTTTATGTTCTAATTAACAAACATCACACTGACTAAATCTTCCCCATGCTCAAATGAAGCTGAGATCAATTACACCTTCCCAAAACTTTCAATCAGCATAAATATGGTTCCTTGTAGGATCTCGACAGCCTATGTGCCCAGTATAGAGCAGTGTAACCTTCTGAAGTTCTTTTGTGGTTACTGTCTTCTTCCTTAGGATGTAGTATACCCTGTCTTTTTTGCAGATCTATCTCCATCACCCTCTTGCTAAACAGGAATAGGATCTTCAAAAAGTGGAGTGTAGGTATATTTTGTTTGACTCAAATTATACTTGTGGTTTTTTTATTATAACTATTTGTACCAAAGTGGTTATGTTTTCTGTGCAAATTAAGACCTGCCATCTTTCATAGTAAAATATTCCAGAAGACTCATCCATACCAATGTTCTGTCTCCTCACCTCAAATTCTCTCTTGAGCCCCATGAGACAATGCACCCCTAGGTGAAGCCACTAGTTACTCCCCTGGTGGCAAGTTAGTGTCCAGGCCTTCTCTATCAATGCCTGACATCTTTTATCTTTCTTAATGTCTTATTTCCACTGCTGTCACAACCTATTCAGACTTCATTTTCTGATGCTCTACATGTTGCTCCTTCTGAATTCTTATTTTTTTCCCTTTGACTCTTCATCTTGTCTCTAATCTATAGTGTTGGTGTATCTAGGACTCTGTATCTAGGAATATCTAGGAATACAAGTGTATTTAGGAATCAATCTTACAACACACCTCTGAGTCTTCCCTCATTCTACTCATTACCTCAGTACTCAACATCCATTCCATTAGCATGTACATCAGTTCTACCCTCAAACCTCTAAAAAATAACACCGTTATTCATTTCCTACATTTCTGACACAGTCATCTATAACTAGGGTAAATAAAATAGACTCTTACCTGCCTTCACTGTTTCTACTCTTTCTCTTTCATCTCCACATTGTAGGTAGAATGTTCAAAACATGGATATGATAACATTTCTTACCAGTTTGAAGTCTTCCAAAGTCTTCTCAGTGAATTCAGGGGGGGAAAGAGGACCAAAATGGGTTTCTTTAAGGTGCTCCTGAACTTATCTGACTGGCGATAGCAGATAGCAGCTACACTGACACAAAGGCTCCTGGCACTCTTCTTTTATTTACCAAATTCCATTTAGCTCTCCCTTCCCCCAAGACTAGTTTCGTTACCTCAGAGTATATACACTTGAGGTTCCAACTGCCAGATTGTCCAAATCTTCAATGTGAGTTTAAATGTTTTATGATGCCATTTAAAAGATAAGACATGGTATTTTAACCAAGATGATAACAGAAGAGTTTCCTTGCTTTTCTTCTTGGAGGCATATCTAACAAAAAGGACACTATACCATAGAGTCCCATGGCTTAGGATGAAACTGGAACAGCCTTAGAAATCAGAGACCTTCAAATCTGCATAAAGGGGTCTTGTTTCATTGAAAAAGAGTATGGGTAGAGAGAAATGCTTTGAGGCAGAAATCTGGGTCAAAGACACAGAAAGCATGACTACTACCTCAGCAAGGAACATGCGTAGGGGAGAGAGAAACAGTGCAGAAATGCTACCCTTGAATGAGGGGAAACACATGTGAAGAAGCTGGGGTACCCCATGTAGGCTAGACCAGGTACCCACTAATAAGACCACAAGAGTGCTCTGAATTGCACTCTTCCTTCCCCACACCTCTGACCCAGTACTAAGCCTAAAGTGAGCTAACAGATCCCAAAGCACAGAGAATAGTGGTACCACACATCCAAGACCACCCTCTCCTTCCCAGCAATTTGCCCCAGGGACTAGAATCCTCCAGCTCCTCCCCACCCTGCTGACTTATCAACTGTCAAAACAGGTTTCAGTACCTACAAAAGACAGCAAAGACCAAAAAAAGAGAACAAAATCAAATAAAACCACAGAGCCACCTATGGAGAAAGGAAAGTATTCAACTCTCCAATTTACTACTACAGGTTTTGTTTATTGTTTGCTTGCTGGCTTGTTTAAAAGCAGGATATTTTTAAAACTAGCAAAGTGGAACTGACAAAAACAAAACAGATTGCACCTTGAGTCCTCAAAGGAATTGGGAATCACTAGGAGAAAACAACTCTGTATGTTCTAACCACAAATCTATGGGAAAGTATATCTATCAGATAGAGACTTGACTTGTGTTATCATAAACAAAATCAAAGAGAAAGGAAAAATGCAGAAAGTCAAGTCAAAGTGATAGAAGAGAACTCACAAAAGCTAATCCAATAGATACAACAAAAATCAGACAAACAAATGAGCTTAGAAATAAAATCAAGGACCAGAGCATAGAAATTAAAGTTTTCAATAAGAAAAATAATGGTGATTTGGGAAATAAAAAGTGTAATAAGTAAAAAAAAAATCTAAAGAAAGCTATGAAAGCAGAATAAATCAAGTGTAGAATCAAATTAGTCACCTCAAAGATAGTAATACAGAAAATACCCATGTGGAAATAGAGAATAAAATACAATACAAAATAAATAAAGCACCTTCAGAACTATGCAGTTCCATTGTGGATAAGAGCAACATAAGGCTATTAGGCATTCCAGATGGGAAAGAGAGAGGGGAACACAAATAATGTTCAAAGAAATAAATAATGTCAAAATTTTTCTCAAATCTGAGAAATGAACTAAATATACAAATCTATGAAAGTAAAAGAACACCCGGTTAGTTATACAATGAGACTCATACCAAGACTCACAGCAGTGAAACTACCAAAATTTCAAGACAAAGAATGAATATTGAAGCTATCAGGGGAACAACTGGTAACTTAAAAAACTGACTACCTAAGAGTTACTCCCATCAGGCATTCATCAGTTTTTTCAAGAGAAATCCTATGGACATGGAGAGAATGGAATCACATATTCAAAACTCTCAAAGATAAAAACTTAGCTAAAGCACTATATCCCACTTCTCTCTCCTTAAACAAATGAAAATGGAACTACCATATGACCCAGGGATTGCTCTTCTGGGTATTTACCCAAAGGAGATCTCAACACACAAACAGACCCATGTACTTGGATATTTATTGCAGCATTTTTATAATTGCAAGGTCATGGACATAACCCCAGTGTCCCAAAACTTGAATGGATGAAAAAGATGTGGTCAATGGAATACTACTCATCAATTAAAAAAGACAAATTTGATGAATTTATGGTAACATGGATGTACCTAAAAGAAATCATATTAGCAGAAACAAGTCAGAAAGAAAAAAAACAGAATCCAAATGGTTTCACTAATATATGGAATATAGGAAAACAAGCAAAAGGCCAGGAAGAAAAGTCAAACTAACAATCAAACTAAAATACACAGCGTGGGGTAGAAGGGGGTGGGAATGGGAGGAAGTGATCTGGGAGGGAAGGTGGTGGGTGATCCCCAGGGAATACAAAGATGTAAAATATCTATATGAATAAAATATTTAATTTTTTAAAAAAGAAAAAAGATATAAAGGAAATAAGTTAAAACATCAATAAAAAAATGTTTCTCAGAAAGTATAAAAGACATAGAAAAATCTTCCAGCTAGATTCTGGGAGAAAGAAAAGAAGATTCAAATAAATTAGAATGAAATGGAAGAAAGTGCAACAAAGAACTCAAAAATACAGGAAAACATAAGAGAATCCAATGAACACATTTATCCTAATATATTAAACAATTTTCTTCAAAGCATACCTATCTTTCAAGTAAATGAACAATTGTTTTCAAAGCATACCTATCTTTCAAGACTAATTTGAAGAAAAAGAAAATCTGACCAATTACAACTAGATATTAAAACAGTTCATGAAAGTCTCCCAAGAAACAAAAGCTCAGTAAGATGGTTTCACTAATGAGTTCTATGAAAAACACAAAGACAAACTTTAGCCTATCCTTACAAATCTTTAAAAAATATAGCAAAAGGGAAATTTCTATCAAACACATTCTTATGCAGCAAACAGTACTCTAGCCCCAAAAGTAAAGATATCTCAACAAAAGAAAACTACAGAAAAATATCTTTGGTGAACAACAATGCAAAAAATCCTAAACAAAATCTTAATAAACTGAATTCAACAATTCATTCAAAGCATCATAGTTCATGACAAAGAAAGGGGTATTCCAGTAATGCAAGGATGATTCAATATATACACAACAGTGCAGTTCACCACAGCAACAAAGGAAAGAAAAATATCATGTGATCATATCAACAGATACAGAGAAAGGATTTGATAAAATTCCACAAATGTTTATGATTAAAAACTCTGAACAAATGGGCACAGAAGGGACATATGTCAACATGATGAAGGCTCTATAAAACACCTCAGAGTTAATATTATTTTCAATGTTCAAAACTGAGATGCTCTGCTATGATCATGTATAAAACATGATGACTACTTTTACCATCACTATTCAACATAGACCTGGAAGTCCTAGTTAGAGCAGTTAATCAAGAGAAAGATATAAAAGGAATACAACTTGGAGGAGAAAAATAAAAACAAATATGATAATGTACATAGAAAACCATAAAGACTTCACTAAAAACTGTTAGAAATGATAAAAAATCCTCACTTATATGGGCAATAACTTGACATCAAAGGTGGTAAGAGTATACACTCGAGAAAGTCTTTTTAACAAATGGTGCTGGGAAAATTGGATAATCATAAGCAAATGAATGAAGCAAGACCAAAAATTACACCATGTACAAAACTAACACAAAGTTAATTAAAGCCTGAAACCATAAAATGCATTAAAGAAAACATGGGCAAAACATCCCATAACATTGACTTTGGATATTTTGGGGGGACTAGACAACCACATTTTGGAAACAAAAGCAAAAATTAACAAATGGACTCCATCAAATGGAAAAGTTTCTGCGCAGCAAAAAAAAAAAAAAAAATCTATCATTAAAACCAAAGACAACCTCCTCAGTGGGAAAAATATTCACATATCATACATCCAGTTGGGGGTTAATATCCATAACTACAAAGAACCTATATGACTCAACAAAAAAGAAAACATCCAATCCAAAATACAGACAGAAGGGTTTTAAAACACTTCTCTAAAGGAGATATACACATAACCAACAGGAATATGAACAAATCCTCCTCATCATTTATCATCAGGGAAAAGCAAATCAAAACCACAATAAAATGCCACTGACATTCATGAATGAGAATGCTCAATACAAATATAAACAAACTAGAAAAACTAATGTTGGTGAATAGGTAGAGGAAAAATCTTTTGGTGGGAATATAAACTGGTTCAGCCCCTTTCAAAAATAATATGTAGATTACTCAAAATATTATAGAGCTATCATGTAATGTAGAAATTTGACTCTTAGCTATGTAAACCAAGAGTGCAAAGACACTAATTTAAAAGGATAGATGCATTCCTATGTTAACTCCAACAGTGTTTGCAATTGAGAAATTATGGAAATAGCCAAGTGCCTAATGACAGTTAAGTGAGGAAAGAAAAGTATATATACACAGTAGAATACCACCAATTATTTTTTTAAGTGACATCTTGGCATGTGTGACAACACAAGGAACTGAAATGCATTATAAAAAGGAAAACAACTCACAAGGCAAAAGATCAATGCTGCATAACTTCATTCAGATGTAAAATATAAACAGACTAAATAAACTGACAAAATAAACCAAACCAAATCCTAGAGTTATCTCTATAGAATTTAAGTGACAAGAGGAGGAAAGTAGGGGGTGAGTGAAAAAGGGAACAGTACCCAAAGACTAAGGTGGAAGATTATGGTTGCCTTGGTGATATGTGTTCTTTGGATAACATACAACTGAAAAGATGTGACTATAGGCACCTAAATCGTATAGAATTTGGTAAACCAATTTTCCTCAAAAATAAATGCAAATTAGAAAAAAAGTAAGACAATGTCATGGACATACCATAACCTATAGTTACAAATAAAACAAGACCTGGAAATTTTTGCAAATATTTCAGAGGACACTAACCTGTTCTGATGACCAGCAGATCTTGTGGTCTCACAGTGCTTTGGTCCCACATTTAAAAAGCTACTTCTGGAGTAATTTTTCTGTGCGAAAGAATGACCTAATTTCATTCTTTTGCCTCTGGCGGTCCTGTATTACCACAACTTCTGTCATATTGTATTCTGCTGAACACACAGACTACACCCGATACAGTGTGGAAAGAGATTACAGAGAATGCAATGTCAGCAGCAGGGATAATTCCATGCCTTCCTAAAAACTGATTACCACACTAAGAATGCAATTAAGTTACACAGAAGCTCAAGGCTACAGTTGTGGTTGCTTTTTTTTTCAGACATCGATGATTTTCTGGAATTATCTGACTCATTTATTTAGTCACACCTTTATTGGAACCATTGCCCAGTTTGCCTGTATTAGCCTGCGCCAAAAGCAGTTTCGATCACAAGGATAAGCACAGCAGGTCTTGCCTAATGGATGACAATTTAAGACCTAAAACCATACTGGCAATCAAAGGGTTAGCCATATACTTCCCTAACTTATTTTCCTTAGCAAATTGTTTGATTAGATTTCACATTATTCTATTTGAGCTTTTATATTTACTCTAGTAATTGATATTAGCTCATTTTCCTGTGCCACCTTTGTCTAGATTTGATTTTAGAGTAATGATAATTCACAGAGTCCAATAGAAGTTGCTCTTTTATAAATTAATTTATAAACCTGGGATTCACTAAAAAAAAAAACAACTTTTTTTTTTTAATTAATTGAGTTATGTTGTTTGGTTTTTGGTTTGCTTCTTGCAGAAATAAAACAATCCCTTTAAAAATATAACTATACTCAAAAGTCACTGAAAATAATCAGCTCTCTGTGTGACCATGTTACCAACATGACATAGAAGATTATTCTTTCCAGTTAGCTTTTTTTTTCAATTTTAGAGAATGTTTCTTTTCCTTTAGAGTTAAATTTGTTTATTGAAACTGTGAAACATTAAAGGGATTTAAAGATTTCCTTACTGGTATACAAAAGCATCACTCATACAATTTTCCCCACTTTCTCCACTTTACAAAATGTCACCAAGATCTTTCTCAGATTCACAAGTAACTCATACAACTTAGAAAAAAAACAAATCCAGAAGCTCAGTCAAAAAATGGGGAGAAGAACTAAAAAGCACTTCTCCAAAGAGGAAATACAAATGGCCAACAGGCACATGAAAAGTTGCTCAATATCACTAGTAATCAGGGAAATGTAAATCAAAACCACAATGAGATATCATCTTACTCCAGTAAGAATAGCCCATGAAAAAAAATAAAACAACAACAACAACCAGGCAACAAGTGCTGGTGTGGATGTGGAGCAAAATGAACACTCTTACTCTGCTGGTGGGAATGTAAACTGGTCTAGCCACTATGGAAAGCTGTGTGGAGGACCCTCAATTAATGAAAATGGAACTACCATTTGACCCAGCAATTGCTCAATACTTAAACAAAGAGACACCTGTACTTGGATGTTTATTACAGTCCTATTTATAATTGCAAGGGCATGAAAACAACCCAAGTGCCCAAAACAGATGTGGGATATATACACAATGGAATATTACTCATCAATTAAAACAGCTGGAGAGGGGGGGATGAAGGGGAGCAGTCAGGGAGGGGAGGTGGTGGGTGAACCCCAGGGAATACAAAGATGTGAAATATAAATATATATATATATATATAATTTAATTTTAAAAAAAGAGATCCTTCTCAGGTGCTCTTGTGTGACTTTGGCAAAAAGATTATTCAACCCCTTTTCTCATTGAAAGGACATTATTTTCCACTTTTTTATGTTACAAACAATGGCACATGGGAAACTTTGCACATTGCTGTTATTTCATAGGTGTGGAATTATATTTTCAGAATAGATTTCTAAAAATGGAATCCCTGGGTGTGATTTAATTTGCCCTTTATTTTTTTATTATAAATAATTATATTTTCAAGTATTCAAGGACCATTCACCTTTTCTCTCCATGGATTTTCTTTACACAAAATAATTAGATTCAGTTGTATCTGACATCCTGAGCATGTTCTGTTCACAGCATGGGATGTTGCCTTGTTTATTAAAATCTGCTTGCAAGTATTTTAGGAGCATTTAAAAGTTGGGTTTTTTTCTTTAATTTATTTACTTTTAATATTATACAACTTCAGTCATCTTTGTATGCTTTTTTTTTTGTTCCCTTTAGGTATGATCTCCCTTTAACTCCCCCCACTCCAGTCACTCCATCTCCTCTCATCACTGTTCATTGGTCCATGTTTAGCCCTTTAGGCTCTTTTTCTTTTTCTCATGCAATGTCTTTCTCCTGGGTGAGGACCTGTGTTCCTGGGGTGCGGTGAACCATGCTTCTCAGATTTCCAGTCTTCACTTGCATTCAGCAGCCATTCTGGGTTCATTTGGAGACCATCGATGACTGTTGGTTTTTGCAGGATGTCTCAGTTTCTGTTCTCAGTCTGTTCTACTTGTTGATGTTGTTCTTTTTCTCCATCTTGTAGTTCTGGTGTCGAGCTTTGAGAGCCTAGTTCCGCTCTTTCCTTGGTTGGGGAGTTCCTTTGAGGAAATGAATGTCAGCTGATGGTTAGTCTGGTTGGCCTCCATGATTATGGTTTGCTGCTCAACTGTCATCAGGCAGCTGCCATATTGTGGCCTTTCTCCCACAATCCAGTGTGGGTATGCCTTTTGTTGGAGGCTACTCTGAACCAAAATTCTAGCTCCCAAGGCTTGGGAATGGTGTTGTCTTTATATTGGTCTCACAGCTCTGCATTCTGTAGTTCTGTCCAACCTTTTTTGGATACAACCCAGGAAATCATGTGTCAAGGGCTTTTAATCACATCTTTCACCTCATCTATTTCTTCTATTGGGTTATTTGTGGTTTTCTTATTTCTGAAAAGGACTGACAGGATTAGGAACACATGAGAGGAGGTTAATTCCCCCCACCCTAGCCCACACCTTGGCAGGGCTCCACCCACTTCCCATGGGGTCCAAAAAGCCCATGAAGGTTGCCACAACCCATGCTCCCTTCCTGTACCTTGGGGTGGCAGCGAGGCCTGCTGCAATCCCAGATTCAAAGATCCCGTGGGTCTTAAAAATTTTTATATAGTTTTTTGTATGTATCTTATGAAGTTCATCCATATCTATTTTACATCTCTTTGCCTCTTTAATGATTTGGTCTTTCACTTCTATCTTCTATATACTTACAGCTTATTTTAAAATGATATTGATTTTTGTGTTCATTTCATCGTCTGCCACTGTGCCAAATCACTGAGATTTTCAGAAGCTGTTGGATTTTCTCCCAAAAAAAATTCTGGACTCCTGTTGCTTAGAGTTGTAGACTCTTATTCTTTCCCATTATGGACTTGCAGTTTCTCCCTTCTGGACCTTCTCTGGAGAGCACTTATATAACCCCTGCTATGTATTAGTCAAGTTTGCAGCACTTCATATACATAAATACTGTTAATTCTCACATCTAATCTACAAAGTACTGTCATTATCCCTTCTTCACAGAAAAGATGAGGACTTTGCTTGTCTTCTGTGGCACCATGAACAGAGCTACGCAAAGTAAGTCAGAAGGATAAAGACAAACTGAATGGTGTCATAAAATATGTGGAATACAGCAAAATTGAAGAAAGGTTCAGACAAAGACAAACTTTAAAGTCAACCCTTGAAAGTTGACCATAGGACTAAGGGGGAGGGCTGGAGGGGTGAGAACAGGGTGGAGAATAAACACAAAGAACTCTGGTGGAGAACTATGGGTGCTTTGGTGGTAGGTCCACTAGAGTGACTCCACTTGAGGGGGGAAATCCTGTATTTCCAAATTATCGACAAGGATGTAAACCAACAGCATGTCAGTTAAAAAAAGGTCCTCACTTAAAAGAATGGACTCGGATTGCTTCCCTTGAGCCTGGTGACAAGGCATCTTCTCATCCCACATCTATTAAAAAATAGAAGTTTTCCTTTTATTTTCTGTATTTTCCTTTTCTTAGTTTAACCACCTCATAAGTCTAATCTTAGCCTATGAAAAGCAAGACAAGTTTCTTACTTTCTCTCTGATTTCTTTTTTAATAAAATACCCACTGCTTTCTTTATGAGAAGAGTTTCAGGCTGTCCTTGGTTACTCACTACTTCTACCATTGATCCTAAGACCTTCAAATACCTCTAGTTCCTCTTTCTCTGATTTTACTTCTCTTTCGAGTAAAGGTAAGGATCTAGAGCAAGGCATCTGTATTGCGGTTATTTAAAAGAAAGATAAGAATCAAGGGAACAAGGTCTGTATTTATCTGTTATGGTAGGAGATAGGGGCAGCATTTACATTGTGATGAGTCAGTTTTGAATTGGAATTATCAGCCTTATGTCAGATACAAGCCACCCTCTCCTTCCCTACCCTGCACTTCAAAATTCTAGTTTTTGTTCTTTTCTTTCACCTCAATCTTCTCAATCTTTTCTGAGATTCAGGAGACATGTTCTCAGGAGCTCCAGCATCTCATTCCCATTCTCATAAAAGAAAAGGGTTGAGCTGAAAATTCCAGCAAGCTCCTTCATTGGCTCAACTCAGCAAGCTCTTCTACCTTTGAGCTAATCACTGTGGCACAGGAGGGCGAATCTATTGACTACAGACCTGCTGTGGGGGGCATTAACAACGTTCTCTTGCTAATTACCCCGCATTTTTCAAACTGCAGTGTTTTACCCCACTTTGAAATCAAGTTAGTGATTTTTAAATTTCAAAGCATGATTTTTTTAAGAAGCAAATGGTTGAAGAGTATTAAAATATAATGACTACATTTCAAGGAAATCTCACTTCCATAGATTACAAACAGATTTAGCAGGAGAATGTCAAGATAACATTTTAATGGATTGATTTACTGAAGTATTTGATACTGTTCTTTATAGTTTAACTGCATCTTTCTCTGAAATTGTGTGCACAGCTCTGAAAAGGAACCTTTGATATTTGATTTGTTGTTGTATCTTTTTCCCAGAATGCCTATCACTGGGTAGAATTTACTACTCAGAGACTTTACTTGCACTTGCCTCTGTGATGGTGGCTCAGGGTTTTCTTCAGTAATAGACAGGAAGCCTGCTTGTGCAAAAATTGTATAGTTGTAAGGGATGATGTGGGTCTCACAGTTGCCACTGCCTGAGTCCACCATAGTTCTCATGTAGCTGACTTCCCACCAATCACAAACACCTTCACAGATGCTTTGTTTTCTGTTCCCCACCTTTTGAAAACAGAGGAAACAGAAAAATACTACTACTGAAGTCACAAGTGATGTATGTATCCAAAAGCTGTTTCACCAGTATGACTAGGGGGGAGGTTAGTGTTCTGATCGGTTTATGTTGTACGGTTATTTATTCATCCAGAGAGTTGAACTTGCCATCTTACTTTTATGCATGTTCTAGTATTACAGTTCTCCCAATCAGATCTAGTTGTTTCAAAACCTCATGTATATGCATGCACACAATTAAAAAAAAAAAAAAAAACTTCCACCAGGTCTAGGAGAATCATCAGATTTTCTTCTTACAATAAGAACGCTGTCTTCTTGATTCCATAAGGAGATTTTGTGTGTCTCCAGGAAAGGCGATGAGAAAGGTAAGGACCACAAATGTTGACATGAGCTTGTATTGGCAACCTGCCTCAAGGTTCAACAGGGAGTGTAGACTTCAAGTCTCTGCTAAACACCGAAGCTGTGGAATGTAGTGCCCCTAGTTACCTAGAGCACAGACAGGCTACTGGGTTCTTTTACTAGAAGCCAAAGACTTTATTCAGAGTCACTTGAAAAGTTCTCCTAACAGAGTTTTTTCCTGTGTATTGACCTACTATCTTTAAAAAGAGATCTTTCTATTGCTTGGATTAATTTTAATAAAGACTCTGCTAATAGTAATTATGAGCAGTGTACTAAGAAAAGTTCTAAGATCAAACTTTATAAAGCGAATTAATCACTTATACATTCAAGCATCCTTACATATCTTTGATAAATCCAGGTTTGCCATTGTTTGGTAATTTCTTAGTAGGCTGCCGGATTTAGTAGGAGGATTCTAAATTATTTAAAATGTATATTGTACTGACCTAAGTAGTACACTTTCTTCAATAGATTGTTTCTTCAAAAACCTGTCTTTTTTGTCATAATCTGTAACCATTTAATAACAATAGATTTATCCTTACCTTAACATTGAAGAGGATGCATACTTGCAAGCCTAATTTTTGAAAACAGTTCATTGATAACATCAGTATGTTTTCCATTTATCTTAGTCCTCTGCTCTCTAAACAGAATTTAAGCAATTCTTTGAAACCTTTACATTTCATCAGTATTTTTAGATATACTAATGTAATGTTTTATAAACTATGTCCTTGTAATTTAAAATATTTCACTAAAGATTTGGGTATAACTTTATGAAAGTATCATTAAAATACTTTTATGCTAAGGAATCTTGCTAGTGTGTTGTAAATTACAGGCTTCTGTTTTCTGTGCATTGCATTTAGAGAATCTTGGTGGTCTCATTTTTGGAGAACAATTTTGGATTTGCGCTCTTTTCTTATTGTTTCTGTGGGCGTTTACTCATATGCAGTATTGAAAGACTGACAAGACATTTTGTTTCACTCTCAGCGATAAGATCTCTTGAAGAATTCAGTGCCTAATATCCTTGAAGAAATAACAACAATGTCTTACCACATCACTGACTTTAATATTGGCATCTGACCATCAAAATGTTATCAGACTCATTCGTGATGTGTACATATTAACATGTAGACTTATTGTTCTATTTTAGTTCTTTACATAAATCAAGTATTCTATGTAAATTTTATCTTTTGACTTATTAATATGTCCTGGTTATAGATTTTAGGCTGTGGAAAAGGCTACTAGAAGTCCTGGTGAGAAATCTTTGCTAGAAGGCATTTGAGAAAACCTGCAACCTTCATACATGTCCTGATTTACCAGCTGTTGTTTGGTGGCCTGTGGGCATGCTCTTCAAAAGACCTGAGTCAAAAGCTACAAGAGTACTAATGTCCTAGTTGAATCATAGTCTACCACTAACCCAATCACTTAGTCTCAGTTTATAAATTATCCTCATTAAAATACAAACCCATTGGTCTGTGTGTTATTATTCCAGTACCATGTTTTATATATTATGGCTTTGTAATATAATTTGAAGTTTGGGAGTGAAATACCTCCACTCTCTCTTTTTTGGTCAGGAGTGCTTTAGCTATTCAATGTCTTTTATTATTCCAAGTAAATTTCAGTAATTTTTGCTCTATCTCGTTAAAGAATGACATTGGAATTTTTATTGGGATCACATTGAATCCGTAGATTGCTTTTGGCAAGATGGTCATTTTGATGATCTTAATTTTTCCAATCCATGAGCAGGGACTGTCTTTCTACTTCTTTAAGTCTTCTATTTCTTTTAACAATGTTTTACAGTTTTCTTTGTATAGGTCTTTCACTTCCTTTGTTAAGATTATTCCCAGGTATATAATTTTGATTAATGTGATGGTGAATGTAGTGGTTTTATTAACTTCTTCTTCTGTTTTGTGGGGGTTATTGGTTTTTTTGTTTGTTTGTTTGTTTGGGTTTGTTTGTTTTGCATATAAGAAGGTTACTGAATTTTGTGTGTTGATTTTGTAGTCAGTTACCTTACCGGTGAATTTTTTGGTGTTCCCTATAGAAAGTGTCATATCATCTGCATATAATGATAGCTTCATATGTTCACATAAAAATAATAAAATATAGGAATAAGATAGCTTACTACAATAGGTACAACTTCCAGAAACTGCTAACTCTAAACCTGACATGTAAAGGTAGACGCACTACCAGTAAGCTCAGATATGACAAGAGTGCCTCCATAGCCAGACCCATTTACCACTATTTTCAAAGTGCTAGTGAGTAATATTATGTCTTTCTCTTGTCTTATTGCCCTAATTAGGACCTTCAGTATGATGTTGAAAAGTAGTGGTGAGAGAAGGCATCCTTACCTGTTTCTAGATCTTAATTGAAATGATTTTAGCTTTTCCCCATTAAGAATGATGTTTGCTGTGGGTTTGTCACAAATGGCAAAGGTATGTTCCTTTTTATTCCAATTTTTTCAAGGGCTTTTATAATGCCCATAAATAAAGCCACACATGAACAGTCAACTAATTTATGAAAAAGGGGTTAAACCACACAGTGGAATAAGGATAATCTCTTCAACAAGTGATGCTGTGAAAACTGAACTGCTACATGCAAAAGAATGAATGTAGTCTACTCCTTCACACCACATACAAAAACCAACTCAAAATAAAAGGCTTGGATAAAAGGCTTGGATGTAAAACCTGAAACCATAAACTACATAGAAGAAAATATGGGCAAAACACTCCAAGACTTACACTTCAGAAACCTTTCCCAGCACATGTCTATAATGCTTAAAAAAAAAAAGTGAAGGAAAACATAAACAGCTGGGACTACATCAAAGAGACAATAACCAAAACAAAAAGAAATGCAATCAAGTGAGAAAAAATTTTTTGCCCTAAACACAAGTGATAAAGGCCTGATAACAATGATCCAAAAAGAACTCATGCAAATTAAAAAAAGAAAAAAAAAACAAGACAAAAAGATCAGTCAAAAAATGGGGAAAAGATCTGAAAAGACATTCTCCAAAGAGGAAATACAAATGGCCACAGGCACATGAAAAAGTGCTCAACATCACAAATAATCAGGAAAATACAAATCAAAACCACAATGAGATACCATCTTACACCAATAAGAATGACTCACATGGCATGGATGTGAAGAGAAAGGGACACTCTTACACTACTAGTGGTAAAAGTATACAAACCGGTCCAGTCACTATGGAAAGGTGTGTGGAAGATTCTTAAACTACTGAAAATGGAAGTTCCTTTCCATCCAGCAAATCCCACTACTGGGAATCTACCCAAAGGATATGAAAAATCTAATTCAAAAGGACACCTGCACTTACAATAGCCAGAATATGGAAGCAACCCAAATGCTCCAAAATAGACAAATAGGTCAAAAAGTTGTGGCACATGTACACAATGGAATATTATTCATCAATCAAAAAAGACAAACATAATTCGCAGCAACATGGCTAAAGCTAGAAGGAATCATGCTAACATAAACAAGCCAGAAAGAAAATGAGAAATACCCGATGGTCTTATATGAGGGATAAAGGGAAAACAAACAAGCAGACAAAAAAAATTTTAAACTGTTAGCAGAACTGAAGTATAGAGCAAGAGAGTGTGGAGGGGATGTGGGGTTGGGATGGGCACAAATGATTAAGATGATGGTTAACGGGTGGTAAGGTGGTGGAAGAACCCCAGGGTAGACAACAATGTAAAAATTAAATTAAAAAAGTAAAATATACAAACCCTACTCTGGGACCCCTGATCTTCATTTTCATGGGAAAAGCATTACTTCTCACAATAGCCAGAAATTTGTTCTATTTCCAAGAGTGCCATTTCTAATCCGCATGATAGACCAGGAGATGCTTTCTCTATTCTGAAATAGGTATGTGTTTGCTTTTTAAAATTCCACCCACAATCTTGAATTCCTTTTTCAAAACTATGCATTAATGTAAACTAGGGTGATTGACTAGGAGTTGAGACCAGTTCTCATTGGTTGCTGATCAATCAATCACTGATCGTTGTGAAGTTACAAACTTAAACGCTCTTTCTCAGAAATAGTGAGTGGCTCTGAAAAGAGCCTTTGGTTTCAATTTGGGGCTTCTTTTCCTCCAAGACAGATGGTTAGGTTACTAGCTGGGTTTTACATCTTGGGAGGTATTACTTGCACTGCACTTTGTGGTGGCTCTCGGTCTACTTGGACACCACCTGGATGTTGGGCAGCACGCCACCCTGCGCGATCTTCACCTTGCACAGCAGCTTGTTGAGCTCATGGTTGTGGATGGCCAGCTGCAGGTGGCGTGGGATGATGTTCATCTTCTTGTTGTCACGCGCCGCGTTGCCCGCCAGCTCCAGGGTCTCGGCCATCGGGTACTCCAGCACAGACGCCAGGTACGCCTGGCACACTGGGCCCGACCTGCTGGTGTAGTTGCCCTTGAGGAGCAGCGGGTGCTCGCAGCCCACTGGGAACTGCCGGCTCAGGAGGAGCGGGTCTTGGCCTTGGCGCATGAGCCTTGCTGCCCTGCAACAACAGAACGGTTACCAACGGAAAAAAGTACAGTTAGGGCACGGTTCGACCTGTGGGCTGAATAGGTCATGGCAGGCCAATGGGCGTCTGATTTGCTCCCTGATAGGCCAATCAGAAAGCCTTGCCGGAACACTTCATTTACATACGCAGCACTATGTCTGCCTATAAATACCACGGTGGCGCGCGCCTCGGGTGCCAGTCAAAGATTACTTTCAGTTATAAACAATAATCAGTAAACTGGTTGATTAAGCGTCAGCAGCATTTTCAATGAAGCCCAAAAAGATTTCACATGTGAAGATTTTTAAAGGGAGTGCTCTCTATAATACTATCCCCAAATACTTTATAGCAAGAGACAGTTAAAGGGACCTGAGGCCATGGAAAGACCATCCAAATGGTTATATGGATGCCTTAAGCTCTTACTTCCTCTTTATAGGGCCTGTGCTGTGTAAAAAATATTCCTATGATCAGGTCAGTTGCCTTGAAACTCAGCATTTCTTGATGTAGGCGGTTCAGTGGTAGAATTCTGGCCTCCCAGAGTTACTTGGTGTGGTGATGTCTCTGGATATATACCAAGGTCTCTAAACTCTGTTACTGAGAACAGCTTGAGAAAGGACTATAAATCTTACCATGTGAAGTAATTCATACTGGAATGCAACAATCTAACCACAATCAATTGGCAAACAAGAAGTAACAAACTTAGGGGCGGGGCCTTACTTAGCAAGTTACAATAGATCAAAAAAGAAAAAGCAAGTTACACTAGGATCATTCGCTTTTTTTTAATGATAGGATCACTAAGTTGGTATATGTATTCTGTTTAGTTGACTCAAAGATTGAGATGCTCCAAATTGTGTCAAAAAGGTATACAAACTTATTCTGGTGATCATCTGGAGTCATATTCGAGAGCAAACAAGCATTGTTTGCAATCAGTGATAAAAGGACATTAAAATTAACAACATAGAAAAGAAGGATCAAAGGCCGGGCACGGTGACTCGTGCTTGTAAGCTTCAGCCTATGAAGCGGCTGGGGCTAGGGATCGCGGTTCGAGTCCCGCCTGGGGCCTGTAGCGAGACCTAGTTCCAAAAAAACAGCTGGGTGTGGTGGTGCGCGCCTGTAATCCCAGCTACCTGGGAAGCTGAGGCTGGGGATGGCTTGAGTCTGTGGTACCCCAGACAACGAGAGCCTGCGGTTCCACGGGCAAAAATAGCGAGACCTAGTCTCAAAAAAAAAAAAAGAAGGATCAAATTATTACTACCCAGAAAACTGTGGTTTAACTAGAATCCTCAATATGTTCATTTATATTTTTATTTTCCCTGTGAATAACCAGACACTTAGTGTCATTTGATAAAACACATAAACACATATACTCAAAAACTATAGGTAAAAAAGTGTCCATATTTTTGTACACAGAGTCCCTAACCTCTGAATGCCTGAATTATACATCCTCCAAAGGAATAATATAAGCAGGATTTATATACACCACTTTGCCAGAAAGGGGACTTCTCCAATCAGAGATATCAGCTACCTTAAGACCCTGTAAAGTAAATATCTGCATATTTCCCAAACCCTTGTCAAATCTGGGGTTGAAAAGTATGTCGTTTTTCAGGCTGATTCTTTCCCTTCATAACATGTATATGAGATTTGCCCTCTGGTGTTTTACTAGTTTGTTCCATTTTTATCACTGATGACTATTGTACAGACATGCCCCAACTTGTCCATTAGACAAACTATTGACCTATTGAAGAGATTTGCATTCCTCCCACTTTTAAGCTGTTATAAGTCAAGTCCTTAGAAATATTCCCATGCAGGCTTTGCATTTGGCACATGACCAGTCTCAGAAATCCAGGTTCTTGTAACCTTGGCCACACCAAAGTGTTCCATCTTGTTTGGGGGCAGGTTCCTGTCTACAGTGATGACATTACTGACTGAAGAGAGGGTTGGGTGAAGGGACATGTTCTTAAACTACTCAAAGTGGCTGTATTTTCAGATGTACTGGAAATGGTCTTGGGGGACCAACAGTGGGAGTCTTCATCTTTACTGTGTCACCATCTGCCAGATAGAAAAGCCTTCAGATGGAGACATTACAAGTGAAGGAACATTTTTTTTTTTTGCCCTCAATAGCCCAGACTGATGTTTTTGTAATATCAGGAGGCCTTCTTCTTGTCAGTTTATTCAAGAAAGACATTCTTCTTACTTTGAAAGAAAGTCTACTGCTTTTCATAGACATGCTCAGTCTGAATGTCTGCTATCTTCCTGGCCACTAAAGAAAAAACTGAATTAAAGTAATTTAGAGTAAGTTACAGATAATACAAAAGTCTTTTGGGGGTATGTAATTATCTCCTTCATTCATAACTGAGTGAAAGAACTCATGTTTGTCTACTATGCTAGAAGGAAAGAGGAGTAAGGACATCCTTTATTTTCCTATGCACATGCATTCATTCAGTGAATGAATATTTGAAAAGTAGACAAAAGGGAAACACAATTTTCAAAAACATTTTCAATAAACAAAATAAGGAGAAACAACAAAAGCAATGCAGCTACTTATCTATGATTAACTCTACACTAAAGGGCCCTGATGTCTTCCTGTCAGCATGTCCAGTGAGGGCTTAAGTTGGTTCCCATCTGGTCCTGTTCCTTGGGATGACTTCTCTTGCCTCATGACCCCATCTAAAATGAGACTGGGGAGTTTCCATTTTGGCGGGTAGAGTGGGAAGGGTGATACCAGTAGAGCCCTTTCTCCGTTTCCAGGTCCAGAGCCTTTATGGGGACTTGAGGATAATTAGAGCATCCAGGTTTCTCAACAGGCCTAGATTCTCTGCCTTTTTCCAATGCTGGTTTTACTGGTAACCATTATGTTCTCTGCTCTGTGGCACAACACCAGCACCACCTAGAATGAGGGGAAACAATATTAACCCTGCTTCCAGGGTGAATTCCAGTAGGTAGCCATTGCCATGAATTTAGGGTAAATAGCTAGAGATGCTTAAGGAAGATAACACCTAAGTGATCTACTTTTCCAAGTTCCTGAGCTAACTTTATTGTATAACAGAGCACAGAGGAGTATGGCAAGGGATACTCTGATGGTGGGAGCTATTGGTTACCACACCTAAGAGGAGAAAGCCTACATATTAAAATATTAGGAAATATGTTAAATAGTGGTATTTCATTAATAAAAAATAATTTTTTAAAGCTTAATAGATTGATATTTAAAGTTAAATGAAGAAAATAAAACAAGAGTCTTAACTTTGTCATGGCTTTTTCCTCAGAAAATTCTATCTTGCCAAACCCCAGGAATTGAGATTTAGGCAACCAGCACCTTCCTTAAAACAAGCAAACAAACATTTAAAAGTATTGATTAAAAACTGTGTTTTCTCTGCTACCATGTGAGTGGACTCAGACAAGTTTTACTCTTACCCACCTGAGGCCAGCACAGTCTAGTCACAAGCCCATTCCTGCAGCTTCTGTAGCCCAGACCCATGGTCTGCACTGGGTCTGCATTTCTGTCAGCTGCTCTGCATTAACAATACTTTCCTGGCTCTTACTGGGAAATAAAGACATCCGCTTCTCCCAATCTCTCATAGCAATGCAATTCAGAATATTTACAGAGCATATAGGAACAGGGTGACACATGGCTTAGAGGAAAAAATTAAAAAGTAAAATTACAGGCAATTCTTCAGATAGTATGAAATTTTGAAAAATAACTGCAACGAACTCTTAAAAATCAATGGTAAAATTGTGATTCTTCCATGATCTTTAAGCATTTTTAACAAAACATTAAAAACTCCACTACTGTCTATTATATAGACTGAAACAAAAATATTTAGAGGATTGTAGCTTAAAACTTTGGAACAGAAAGAATTAAAGTGTCATTTCTTTCAAAAAAAAATAAATAACATCTTACCAAGAGCAGTTGGACAGTGTTGGTCTTTCCATCATGGAATTTATGATACAGAACAAGCATTTTTCCTATGCCATGATAAATTATCATTTTTCTTTTTAAATGTGGATCTAGCTCCAATATTTCTTTTACTTGTTAGATGTCATGAAATACCCCTGAGAATTTAATATGTAGTGCTTTGCTTGTGTTCCCTGAAATAACTTCATCCTTTCCATAACAACTACTTTGTTACATTTGTTAATAAGTTAGACTTAGAAAACCAAGTGTTTTTGTTTACACAGTTTTGGTTGTGAAACTGTCAACATTCCCCATCAGCAATTTCTTCTACAACTCCATTCATACTTAAACCATATTCCACACTTCCAGGATATTACAGGGGTGGGGAGGGGGGGGTTGTTTGTTTGTTTTTGTTTTTTGCTTTTTGGCTGCACTTTCTTCTTACCGGCAAAATTTCTCCTTTGATAATTTTTTGTAGTATAAGTTTATCACTGGAAGACAAGAAGTCAACTAAATTACATGCTTTCTATTTTTGCATGACTTGGTTAACACATGCTGTGAACGAGTTATCAGCAAATTTTAAAATAAGTGATGCTTTATAAAGTAAGCACCTGAAGCAAGAAAAATAAAAGTAAAGTGAATCAGTCGAAGCAGAAAGATGTAATGAAAGTGGGAAAAATAAGTGGAAAACAGAAAAATAGTAAATAAATGCAAGCATTAAGAAATAGCATATAATTCCACTCTTTTGAAAAGAATTTAAGATTAACCAATAACGAATAGGGCTTATGAAAATGAGAATGCATAAATATAAACTTAAGGGTAAATGCTGTAGTTATAAATGTGAGGAGATAAAATCATTAGAGGCCAGTATCTAAAAATATCTGAATATCCTTGAAAAACAATTTCCTAAAATTTCAAATTATTAGCAAATCTTCAGGACAATCTCACAGAAAATTGTAAAAGAATCATCACTTGAAAAGTGGCATGCAGTGTTGAAAAGGGTGACATGAAGAAAAAGTTGTAAAGGGAATTAAAAAGTTTAAAGAAATCAGAATTCCAATGTTATTCAAACAATAAAAAAAAGAAAACTACCCTCCATCTTACACTGAAGTGAATAAGAATACCAAAAACTGAAAAGAAATGTTAGAGGAAATCATTTGGGAAGGTTTTAATGAGAAACCCAGTGAAATAAACTGTCCCTTCCTGTCTGCCCACCTACCTTTGGGCAACCTGATCAGAAGCAACTAGCTATGTCAACTTTACCTATGTCAACTAGTTGCTACATCCTACTACTTGCAACTCAAATAGAGCTGATGTGAAAGTGCTCTCACACTATCAGGTTGGGTCTGATGAGTTGGTTTTTTTTTTTTTTTTTTTTCCTTCCTTACTATCATTCCAGTTACCTTTTGCCCAAATATAGAGTGGTCACTAAATGGAGACTTGAGAACTATGTGCTATCTACTATTTCCCCAGGTCTTACGGGACCAGCTGGGACCCCTGATGAGACACGATGCTGGTCTCAGCACAGCATGGGTGCAGCTGCTCCTTGCCCTTGGGACAACTGCCAGCTAAAACAGAAACACGGGGCTGGGCACGGTGGCTCGTGCCTGTAAGCTTCAGCCTATGAAGCGGCCGGGGCTACAGATCGCGGTTCGAGTCCCGCCTGGGGCCCGTAGCGAGACCTAGTTCCAAAAAAAATAGCTGGGCGTGGTGGCGCGCACCTGTCATCCCAGCTACCTGGGAAGCTGAGGCTGGGGATTGCTTGAGTCTGTGGTACCCTGGGCAATGAGAGCCTGCGGTTCCACGGGCAAAAATAGCGAGACCTAGTCTCAAAAAAAATAAATAAATAATGAAAAAAAAAAAACAACACGGGAGTTGGGGGCAAGACAGCGGGCTTCACGGGCCCTTCTCACTGTTCTCAGAAACATGGGATGATTTTTACGTGGTGTGCACATTACAAATAAAGAAATCAATAAATCGAGAAGTGCAGCTAAAACCATAGGTTTCTGGGACATGAGCCTTTCTGTTAAGGGTCCCGGAATTCAGTGTCTTTATCAGTAATGTTAAAGGTTTATCTTTCTTAAGTGTGCAGATGTTCCCGGGACCCAGGACCCACGCCTGCTTTAGTGACCTATCACAGGACAAAATGAGAAGGATCGCGCCACAGCTTCCACGAAAACAACTTACCGGTGGTAATTGGCCATTTGGGTTCCGATGTGAACTACCTGAACTCTCACATTCCAAGGTCACCTCCCACAGCCTAGAAACCTGGGCTATCGACCAAAAAATCCTATGCTGAGCCTCAATCGCTGCCACTTAAGCGCTATGAGCCTCACCTACAAAGTAGTGTGAACAGAAAGGTCCTAAACCCACTTTGGAGACGTTTCTACCACGCAGGTCGTCATTTTTTGACAGATGAGACGTTAGAGTTGCCTTAACGTAAAGCGTCCACGCACTCTAGACATCGGGAAGCTGTTATCGTAGGAACGGTCTACATATAAACAACTTTTTCAGGGCGCTCCCTCCGGAAAGTTACTACCACCAGAATTCCATTATCCCCAAGTTCCTATTATGTTAAGGAGCCTAGTTTCCAAGCATGAGGGCAGCGATCAACACTTACCCTCAATCACTAAAGCCCTACATGATGTAATCTACATGATTAAATCCCAGCATTCACTTACGCTCACACCTGCTCCCATTTACAGCCCTAGGAACCTGACCAACAACAGGGAAGGCCTAGGCCTCACCGGCAGAAACCGTATCACAGCTCTTCTTCAGAGGATGTGAGTGGCTCTTAAAAGAGCCTTTGGGTTAGACAGAAGAATGCTGGCTTGGTGGTTTACTTGGAGCTGGTGTACTTGGTGACGGCCTTGGTGCCCTCGGACACGGCGTGCTTGGCCAGCTCGCCGGGCAGCAGCAGGCGCACGGCCGTCTGGATCTCCCGCGACGTGATGGTCGAGCGCTTGTTGTAGTGCGCCAGGCGCGACGCCTCGCCCGCGATGCGCTCGAAGATATCAGTGACGAACGAGTTCATGATACTCATGGCCTTGGACGAGATGCCCGTGTCGGGGTGCACCTGCTTCAACACCTTGTAGATGTAAATGGAGTAGCTTTCTTTACGGCACTTCTTCCGCTTTTTCCCTTCTTTCTTCTGGGTTTTCGTTACAGCTTTCTTGAAACCCTTCTTTGAGATAGTGGTGCCCTTTGAGGTCAGCTCCGGCATGGCGAGCACAGTGCCACAGCTCTCGAGGAAAAATATCCCTTCCTCTCTGGTCCAAAAGGTGCAAGAGCTTCCGAAGAGCCACATTTATAGGCACAGCCTCTTATCACGTGTTAGGTAGCCAACAGCTAATTGGATATCGGCGGGTCGCGTGGATGCAAATAAGGGTCTTCCAGCAAGACTTTCTGATTGGCTAGATGGCTATCAGCCAATCAAAGAGCAAAGCACGACCCCAATAGGACTATAAATAGGTCTGCAGCCTACTCAACGGTTACTCTTCTTTTTAGCGGGACCGTTAACCGTCAGAATGTCCGGCCGGGGCAAGCAGGGTGGCAAGGCCCGCGCTAAGGCAAAGTCTCGGTCATCTCGAGCGGGTTTACAGTTCCCAGTGGGCAGAATCCACCGCTTGCTCCGTAAGGGCCACTACGCCGAGCGGGTCGGGGCCGGCGCGCCGGTGTACCTGGCGGCCGTGCTGGAGTACCTGACGGCCGAGATCCTGGAGCTGGCGGGCAACGCCTCCCGCGACAACAAGAAGACGCGCATCATCCCGCGCCACCTGCAGCTGGCCATCCGCAACGACGAGGAGCTCAACAAGCTGCTGGGTGGTGTGACGATCGCGCAGGGCGGCGTGCTGCCCAATATCCACCCGGTGCTGCTGCCCAAGAAGACCGAGAGCCACCACCACAAAGCCCAGAGTAAGTAAGCAAGCTCAGGTGGTGAATTGCAACGGGGACGGCCTGAACGCGTGAAGAGAAAAGAAACCAAAGGCTCTTTTAAGAGCCACTCAAATCGTCAGTAAAAGCTGTGCATGAAATTTGACAACTTTCCAGGAATGATGTAGCTACATGTGCCTGAACTACAAGGGCTTCAGAAGTCCTCTAGTATATACCGGGGTTTCCTGAAAGGGTTCTCTTTAGGTGTCGTTGTGGCTGAGAAAATGGTAAAGTTGGTGGACGCCCCTAGGAGCTGGAGCTGCTTTTGTATCTCAGGGAGGTACTTTGGTGTCTCAGGAGAGCCACCATCCTAGTCAGCTCTCTGCGACAAGTAGCTTAGTCAACAGTTACTGGAGCCCTTGGGAGGAGGAAGCAAGGTCAGTCGCTCTAGGATAACATAGGTCCTGAGTTACCATAGACAAGGAATTCTGTTTCGGAGCTTTCATTTTAAGGCGTTAGGAGAGCTGTGATTGGAGCAAGATCGTGGTTTGATAGCTTTCAGTTTTAACTGTAGTGGTGGTATTACAGGATGTCACTGGTGAGGCTACATAATTTTTCTCAAAATGCCCTTTAGAAAAGAATTTCAAACTAGCTAGTATGGTTCTGTACCATGAAATATTTAATGCTACATGTAGTAAACCAAGAGTTTTTTTAATTGAAAAGATTCAAAGGGGCACATGAATATTTAATATTTCTTCCCACATAGGCCTAGTAAAGAATAAAATCGTTTCTTTAAAATGTAGGCTACTCACAAAAAGAAGGTTGCTACTATAATACATGCTGGAGAAATCCCAGTGTCAGTCGCAGACATAGTCACATCCATCATAATTCCTTGAAGTTAGGGAGTGTAAGTCATTTTTTCAAGCCTTAACTACCCAAAGTAACAGTTAATTCTTTAAACAGAAATTGAAAGGCAAACATCCAACATTTTTTCACAGAAAATCTATCTAGAACATTTTTATCTATATAAAATCTATCTAGAACATTTCTATTCTATCGAGGAAATACAGAATATTTCCACATACATAAAATGTACAGAAGTAGGTATGAAGGAAAGTATAAAGTTCTGCAAAAAAGTAAAGGATGAAAATAAATTTCATGATATGTTCAGTTACAAAAATCAAAGTATGAAAGTGTCAAGTCTTTTGAACTAACATATTAAGGCATGCAATTAGGACTAGTACAAAAGAAATTTTGAAAATCAGAAAAGGCTATTGTACCAATATATTCAATAAAAATAAGTATTTAGAAAATAAATGATTGAATAATGAAGTAACATGAAAAATCTAAAGAGTTTCAGTAATTTTGTTACTCCCCCAAAAGCAGGTATAGCCTTATCCCCCTAGCCTACCTCAAACTTGCCAAAGCACAGAATATGTAAAGAAGTGATTTTTCAGTAGAGAAATCTGACAAACACTACTTCAGCCAGATGATAAGGTTAACATCAGGTTTAGACAGCCTGAGAGCATTTTCCATAATATGATATGGCCATTTTGCCTCATTAGTTTCTCAAAAACCCACATTTCCTATCTAACTATGGGAAAATGTCAAAGATCCAAATTGAAGACCATCCAACAAAATACCTGGTGTGCAATTCTTCAAAATTATCAAGATCATCAAACTGCAAATTCTACGAGACTTGTTGCAGCCAGGGGTGACTGAGGAAATTGTCTGTCTTGTATGTTTTGGATTGGATCTGAAACATTAAAGGAACATAAGGTACTAGTGAAAACAAAAGTTTAAATTCAGTTCATAGTCATGTACCAGTGTTAGTTTCTTACTTTTAGCAAATGCATAGATGTTGATGTAGAAGCTGGGTGAGTGGTATATAGGAATTCTCAGTATTATCTTTACAACTTTTCTGTAAATCTAAAACTATTCCAATTTAGAAAGTATATTGAATAAAGCCCAAAAAAAATAAACTCTAGTTTAAAAAAAAATCAGAAGAATCCCAAATCCAAAAACAGATGAATAAATTCAGTTGACTCCAGTTCTTAATCTGGAAATGTAAGTGGCTCTGAAAAGAACCTCTGGTTTAGGATGTTATTGTTCTCCCAGAAAAGCTGATTTGTACTTGGTATACATGGTGCCCAGTGCACTGTGAGCTCAGCCAGCTTCCTGGGCACCAGCAGGCAATAGTCCATTGGAATTCCCTGTAGATGACAGTCAAAAGTCTACTGTAATAAGCCAGTTGACTGGACCCAATAGTAATGCACTAGGAGGTCACTGCTGCTTAGAGATGTCAGTATAATGGTGAACCTGCTTCAAGATCTCTCTTGCAGACCTAAAGTATAATATCTGTGACATTCCTGTTGCTTCTCACCTTTCTCCTTGTTTTGATGGTGGCTTCTTGGACTTTACTGGGCAGAACAGTAAAACTTGATAAAGACTTGAAGAAAAGAAACATAACCTTTCATAATCTTGAATAAAAGAATGACAAATTATAGAATCTCAGGTCTTATTTATATACCATGTATTCAAGTGAGGGGTTGAGTAAACTCAACTTAAGATTGGAAGAAAAGCAAGAGGCAAATAAATGTAAGTAAAATAAAATCACAGGTGAACTGTGATTGGATAGTGTTGTCACCAGTCCAGTAACCCCAAGTTCCTCATTCTTTGTATGGTCACCTTTGCTGTGCTTCTGTTTAACTTTTTGCAAATATATAACCAAAAAAAAAAAAAAAAAAAAAAAAAAAAAAAAAAAAAAAAAAAAAAAAAAAAAAAAAAAAAAAAAAAAAAAAAAAAAAAAAAAAAAAAAAAAAAAAAAAAAAAAAAAAAAAAAAAAAAAAAAAAACAGCTGAGACCAAGATTGAAGGTAGAAGTAACAAAAGGATTAAACGACAGCCTCATTAGCAGTAAAAAACATGCCTACAAGTACTGTCACAGATATATTCAAAGTAAGATTATAAGAAAAGCAGGCATGAATGCAGTTCCCATTAACCTCTACCTATTTCTCTGAAATCCTCCTGTTTGTAAACATTTTATCCTTACCTCTCCAAAAGACTCCCCATCTAAGGTCTGCTTCCCTACATTTCAGGGAGGATTTTTGAAACAATCTGCGATCATAACTCATTCCTAAAGATGTTCACTACACGATACAGAGTCATGACACTAATGAAAATAGTGTTTTATGATGATTCTGTTTGTTTAAAGTCAAAACAAGCTAATAACAGAAATAAAGCATATAACTAGAGAAGGGGAGGAGGAGGGAGAAATCAGGGAAGGGATGAGCACAAAAGATCAAGATGATAGTTCATGGGTGATATGGTGATGGGAGAGCCCTGGGGAATACAATGTTGTAATGTGTGTGTGTGTAAACAACAAAAATGAATAGAACTACTCTTTATAGAGCTATAAAATACTGCCACAAATATAACAAATCCTTTAAACTTTGTACAAATGTATTTCATCCTGCAAATTAAGGCACTATAAACTTAGATAAAAAGACTATTTTGCATGGTGCAGGCATTCTATGTAAAAAGGCATCCAACTTTTAATACAATCTTGAAATGACACTGAAAATGTACAGTGAAATTATGACTACTGCTTTTATTACACCTAGGGAGAAAAATAGAAATCAGTGCTTAAAATACTTCAACTTCTCTGTAAACTAGGAAAAGACATAAAATAAGATGGTTAAATGGTGATTCAATCAACAATTACAGGACATCCAGAAGTGCCTACACGGATTTGCTTCAATTATTGTTTCAAGCCACTGGACTTGGAAGTAGACCAAATTATTTTGGACCTCTGGTTCTTAAGCTGTGTTCATTTTCTATTACTATGTAACAAAATACACAGACACTTCTATGTAACAAAAAACACAACTTTAGAACCTCAAACAACTTAGCAACTTCCTTTAGTTCATAGGTGGGAAAGTCAGCATAGCTTGAAGCTCAGAGTATTTAACAGGTATGAAAGGATTGAGTCCTCAACTGGCTGTTCAAGGGGAAAATATCTTCCAAGCTTATTTTTGCTGGCATATTTCAGTACCCTGAGGTTGCAGGTTTACAGTCTTCATTTCCCTGCTGGCTTTCAGGTGGAGCCACTCTCAGCCCTTCACAGCATCCCACAGCCCCCCACAGCCCTTCCACATGACCCCCTCCATCTTCAAGCTAGCATCTTTGCATCAAATCCTTCTCATGCTTTGAATTTCTGGTTTCCCTTTCTGTTATGAGGCAGAGAAAGCTCTCCTTCTAAAAGCCTGGTGTTAGATTAAACCCATGTTCCTAACCTCCCCATTTTAATATCAACAGTGATATGTAACATTAGTCAATTACAGCAGTAAAATCCATCACATTGTGTGTTCCAGGAATTATATAGTGTCATGAAGACAGAGAAACCCTGAAGATCAACTCAGAATTCTGCCAGCAACACTAACAAGGAAATCAGGATTAAAATTCATTATATACCATGGATGGCTATTTGTCTGTGTGAGAACTTCTGGGCCAATACTGGGTACTCCATAAATTAGTAGCATGCCAGAGACACTCTGGCTTGACTCTCTTCACTTGCCCTCTCTAGTAATGTGGCTTCCAGCTTCAAACTAGAGCCTGACTAATAAAATCTACCAAGTATTATTCACCTTTAAGATTCAGCTCAAGGGCCACTTCTTTCAGAAAGCTTTCCAGGTTTCTACAAAGAATGACTGATGCATTCTTGGGCATAACTTTACTAAAGCATTTCTTTTGTTATTTTTGACGTACTCCCTTAGATTTGGGGATATACTGAGAGGAATTTCTCCTCTACGTAGAATATTGGCAAGAGCAGTACAAAACACACCAGTGTACCCTTTCTTACCAAGATTTCTCTATTATGAGCATTTCTCCCATTTGCATCTTCCCTTCCAATATATAATGCAATGCAATACAGAATAGCCCAGCATAACATAACATAATAACTTAAGCAAATTATCGGATCCATGTACCATGGGCCAATTCTGCCTTGCTCCTGTTTCTACAAATATGATTTAATTGAAACAGCTGAATCCATTGCTTCTATGCTATCTGTGACTTTTTGATATAACCGGGTAATATGGTCCACAGAGTTGAAAATTTTTGCTAGTTGGCCCTTTCACAGAGTTTGCCAGTCTCTGTTAGACAGTATAACACAGCATTGCCAATGCAGCTCAATATATGATTTTTATGTGTAAGTGGTGTACACCATCAGCTTTACTCTAAATATATCAGTGTGCATTTCCTAAGAATAAAGAATCTGAAGTAGAGTGAATACTGGAAATCAAGCAATATGTCCATTGTGGTTGGTGAGATGACCAGAACACCAATGGACCTTACAGAACTTCCAGTGCTAGGGGGCAAGTGAGAAATGCCCAGAGATTTAAAAAAAAAATAACAGGGGAGGTTTTCTTAAAAAGGGAGTGATCAACACAAAAATGCAACAGGAAGATGGTGGGATGAAAACTAGAACATAAATTGGGTGTGTCAAATAGGCAGTTATTCTTCACCTTCATCCTTTACAGAAGAGCAGCTGGCATAGGATAAAGTTTCTATGGAGCAGTGATGTCTATGGAAGGTGAAGAAAATGGAAGAATATCCTTTTGAAATGTGAGCTTGCAAAGAGTAGAAAAGAGATAATATGTAGCTAAGAAGGGACCCACCAAGAAAATTACAAATGTTCTAAGCCCCCACCCATCTTGGCTTCATATCTCTCTAACTATGGTTTTCCTTGTTCTTTGGGTCTGAAAACCATTTTCCTTAGGAAAAAAATAAAAAAGATAAAATCCTTCTAAGAGTGAGAAGTTTCCACTCTCTACCCAGTTCACACCCCCTAGCTCCCTCTTCTTGGAGCCATACCCACTTCTTTCTTTTAGCAGAACTGAAAAAACACCTTGAAAGTGTTGTTCTGGTTTCATCATATTTGGGGGGTTTGCTTTTAAATGCTTTCTTGTCTTCACAAGCCTTTTTTCTTTCTACTCTATAAAATTCTTTTTAGGCATGAAATACATCAGAGCTCCCTGTGCCTCCACATTTATTTCTATAGAAATCACCCTTCTCTCTCTTTTTTGTCTTCAGTTTCATTTATTCTTTTAGTGTAATTACATATTTTTATGCCAAGAACAAGAACCCCCCAGGGGTCTTCTAAGGTCTTTGGATATTCAAAGCTCTGAAAATATTACACTATATCCTTCTTCTTAAACCATATGTAACTCAGGACAAAAATAAATGTGCTAGTGATATAAAATATACATGTGTATTGAGGTTTAAATAAGTTCCTTTTTTTATATAACAAAACTCGGGAAGAATTCGTTCTGTCCTCATTTGGTGAAGGAGTACTTTTCATTGGGTCCACTAAGCCTGGGATATCCCTCCAGCTGATTGTTAAATTTTCACTTACAGATTACCTCCTTACCTAGCAAAGTGTCTGACTCAATGAAGTGATGTTGTTATTTCCATTCTCAATAGGGAAGAGCCATTTGTTCTATTTGTGTCTTATCTCCCCTGCTCTTTCTCCTTCTCTCTGCTTCCATCCATGTACAGTTAAAAGAAGCATAATAAAGCAGCAGGAAATGAAAATGGTAACAGACAAAATCCAGCAGGAAATGAAAATGATAAGACAAAATCCACCTATGCATTCACTAAGCCACAGGGCTGAATAGTCCTAGGCATCGATCCTGCCAAGATCTCTCTGAGTAGTTATTCCTATGCTATATCCACTTTCTATGTGGGATTTTTTCCAAGGTCCCTATTGTGGCTATTGTCTTCCCAAAATTCAAATCTTGAATTTGAATTCACAGTGCTTGTGAATATAACTTTATTTGGAAATAAAGTCATTGTAGATAGAATTGCCCCCTACTCCAGTAGGACTGATGTCCTTATAAAATGGAAATTGAACATAGACACAGACAGACATGCAGGGAGAGTTCCACATAACAAGGAAGGCAGAAGTCAGCTTCCCCAGGCAAGTTAGATGCCAATATTATCAGCAAATGACCAGCAGTCACATGAGAAGCAAGGAAGATTCTCCCTTCTTACTCTTACAAGGAACCAACTCTGTTGACATTTTGTTTTCACATTCCTAAATTCCAGAACTGCAAGACCACAAAGTTCTGCTGTTTAAACCATTCAGTCTGATACTTTGTAACCACAGTTCTAGGCACCAAATAAGCTGTATCACCACCACCAATTGTGAGTTCCTAGAAAAAGGTAGATTTGGAGCCCACCCTCTGACTCTTGATCTAATGTCTTTTCCAGACAGAACAAAAGAGGGAAAATAATCATTTCCACCTGTGAAAGGATAGTGAAGGAAGGCTTCTGGGAAGACGTGGGATTTGAGCTGTGCTTGAAGATGAAAAGTATTTTTGATGTGTGGATAGGGAAGGAGGGTGACACAATGTAAGGGTGTAAAAGGCCAATCTGGCTGGGCAGAGGACCCATATAAGAAGGCATCTAATGAATACCTTTATGTCCTAAGTATTATAAATATGATCTCAAAGTGTATCATATATCTGTTAGAAGTAAAATTGGGAGCCATTTGACATTTCAAAGAAACTGAGCATGCTAGGCTGGCATGGTGGCACATGCCTATAAGCGGCAGCCTAGGAAGCTGCAGCCTGGGCCAGAGATCACTGTTCAAGCACCTAACGAGACCTAGTTCCAAAAAAGTATAGCTGGGGCATGGTGGTGCGCACCTATAATCCCAGCTACCTGGGAAACTGAGGTTGGGAATTGCTTGAGTCTGTGGTACCCTGGGCAACGTGAGCCTGCAGTTCCATGGGCAAAAATAGCAAGACCTAGTCTCAAAAAAAAAAAAGAAAAGAAACTGAGCATGCCAACAATCAAAGGTCAGGTGGCCATAAAAACAAGTTCTTTCCTGGGTTTGCTGGCAGGGACAGGAAAGGGAGTAGGGGAAGGAAAGGGTCAATAAGATACATCAGACAGCCAATCGCGTAAACAAAAATGTAAACAAACAAACATGTAAACCCCTCCCTTGTGTAGGTCACATCTTCTTTAGATACTAGGATTAATCCTCTATGTTTGGAAAATCACACTATATATACGCAGGTAAGATAAAAAATATTGGGCAAAATTGGAGTTAAGATTTCCTAGTCAGGAATAACTGATGAAAAAAATTTCATTCTGGGCTTTTTTTTCCCCCTTGCTCAAAACAACAATGAAAAAGAAGAAGAAGAAAGAAAGACACTGAAAGCTGAAAAATGATCAAGAGATGGGTGAAAGTGAGTGATTTGGGTTATGTTGACCCTGTGGATATTCAAGCACACAGTTTACACATGGGTTGCTTAAGAGATCCCAACAGTAACCTTTTTAGCACAGAAGATTTTTACCCTATCACAGATGGAAAGATGAAACAATCAGACAGAAAGCTTTGCTCATTTTTCAAATCTGGACACAAGGATTTTATATTGAGAATCCACATCTGTTAAAGGTCATCACCAACCCTAGAGCTTGTAAACCAACTTGGCCAGCCCCCTGGTGACAGTGTGCTTGATTTAATTGCAGGCTGCCCTCTTCAATAGCTCTTTTTGACCGAACAAGTGTTGCCTTTTCTATCACTGCTTTAATTTGTAGTTATACAACTGCTGCAATCCTGAGGCAACAGCTGAGAATGGCTCTCAGATAATCACTTGTAAAGCGATATCATTAACAATATTAACGTTTGCCTGCAGATTACTATAATTATGCATGTGATAATCAGTGCTGACTAAGGATGGTGTAGATTTATAAAAAAAAAGACACAAAGATTGTGTGCCAAGGGTTCCCACACAAACCATCTTCTTCTTCCCCCACCAGATATACAATATTCTTTCACTGAATGTTTCTGCCACCAGCACTCATATAACTCAGAGAGCAAAATTTTGCTTCATCGACTAGGGGAAATTGATGGAGGGTACCTTTGGATACCTCCATTAACATTTCTGATACATACATTAATAAAGCTAGAAAAAAATGGAGTTACTTCCCTGTGACTTTAGAATTATAAATTTCAAGGAACACATGCTAAGATGTGGTCACGGACTTCATTAGAATTTCCTTTGAGAAAGAGAGAAGGGTGAAGAAAGAAGGAAAACAAGATTTTTGTAATGTGACATGATTAACAAGGCTGTTCCTGGAAACTCGGGGTGGGGAGATGATATAAAAGGGTTTAGGGAAGGAAGAAAGGATCATCCATTTGGGGGACTCAGCATTTTTGAAAGAAGGATGTGAGTCTGACCACATGGCCAGGCAGTCAGTCCAGCCTAGGGCCCAGGCTAGTGGGCTCATAGCTTAAGAATGCATAAGCTGAGTGTCTATACTAAAGGGAATCTAAGGAGTTTGGAGGTTTGAATTCCATGTTGAAGTTTATTATATACATAGTTGACTCAGATGCTTTTTGAGTGACTGTGAGCTAGAGCTGAGATGAACCTGTTATGGGTACCTGTATTTTGGAGTTTTTCCACTGCTTGGAATAAAAATGGATGCCACAAAAAGAAGAACACATGATGCCTTCAACTACAATCTTGGAGAAAGCTGGAACATGTCAAAAGAGGAAAAAAAGGATGCCCTGCATTTGGAACATGTGTTGCTGAACTCTGATTGGACATGTGGTGAGGTAATCAGAGACTGAAAGACAGTTTTGAACAGTGGTGGGGTAACTGGGTTTTTCATGTTTATTTTATAATACATATTTAGGTAATCACTTTATTTAGTAATATAATATTATTAAAGAGGTGGGCTTTCTACTTTTTAACTTAAAATTCTTTTCCCAGCTTCTTCCTAACATGGACTCAAGCTTTAACCTGTTCTATCCATGTGTCTTCATAGACTTGTCACTTTTTGTTATACAAATACCTGCCTCTCTCTCCACAGCTCTTGATGCTTGCCTCTTCCAGGCTGCATGGAATAAAAGGCTTTGAAAGCAGTTTACACCTGCAGCCTGCCTTCTGTACCAAGACAGACATTCAACATTTCAGGTTCTTACCATCCATAGCCCTCTTGTCATAATTTCCAAAGCCAAAACAGACTCTTAAAGAGTGTAAACTATTTATTACTAGACAAAGTGGTTGCCTAGTTTCCTACTATAAATAAACATATAAAAAACCCTGATTTACCCCAACATTTTCTAAACCCTCAGTCCTTTCACAAGATAAACATAAAAACCCAGTTACCTCATCATTGTTCAAACTCTGTCCTTTAGTCTGATTATCTCACTAAATGTAATTAATTAGAGTTCATCAGCAACATGTATTTCAATGCCAGGCATTCTTCTTTGCATGTTCCAGGTTCCGCCATGCATGTAGTAAAAGGCATGATGTTTTCTTCTTTTTCTTTCAGCATCCTCTTTACTTTAGGCAGTATTAAAACTCTGAGATTCAGGAGCCAGAAAAGACCATTTATTCAAGCCTAACTCACAGACTTTCCAAAAGTATTTAAGTCAACTAGATATGAGACACTCCAACATGGGAGCTCAAATTTCCAAAGTCTTCAGATTCTTTTCAGCATGCACATTCAGCTTATGCATGCTAAAGCCATGAATTCACAAGCTTGGGCCCATAGGTGGGTCCAGGCCACCTTGGCCATGTGGCCTGGACTTATGTTCTCCTTCCCCTCCAAAATGATTGATCCCAAAATGGCTGATCCCTTTCTTTGGTCCAGTTTCCCTTGTATCATTTTATTTTTCTTTCCCATACTTCTAGGACAAAACTTCTCATGTCACATTATTATAAAAAAAAAAAAAAAAAAAAAAACCTGTTTTCCTTCCTCCTCCCTCTTTCTATCTTTCTGAAAGGAAAATTCTGATGAAGGCCAGCACCACATCTTAGCATACCCTCTTTGAAATTTAAAGCAACAAGAAAGTACCTCCTTTATCAATGCATGTATTAGCTATGCTATGGTAAGTACCCAATCCAGGCCATCAACTTATGGAATTTGCAATTCTATAGCTATGTTGCAGGGCACACCCTGGGTACCTTCATTAGCATTGCTGATATATTGATAAAGCTAGAGAAAAAAAGGAGTTATTTTTCTGTGGCTTTAAATTTGGTGCTTGTCATTGCATAGTTGATACATACATTTGGTAAGAAGGTACTCTGTTATTGTTTTAGATCAGTAAATTTCAAAAGTAGAATTTCCTTTCAGAAAGATAGATAGGAGAGAGAAGGTAAACAAGGTTTTATTTTGTATAAAGTGACTGGACTGTTCCTGGAAATGCAGGAAACAAAACTAATTATGTAAAATTGAGTTGAGGACAAAGGAGACCATCAATTCTGGAGGGAGAGAGAAATGTAAGTGGACATATGGTCAGGTGGTCAACCTGCAGCCCTGGAATGGGCCAGTGAACTCATGGCATAACATGCATAAGCCAAGTATGCACACTGAAAGAGTATGAAGAGCTTAAAAATTAGATGGTTTTGCCATGTTGGAGTTTGCCATTCCTGTTTGGCTGAGATGGTTTTGGAGTGGCCATTAGTTAAGCCTGAGTAATTGAACTTTGTTGGTTCCTGAATCTTGGAATTTTTTTTTTTTTTATTTTACCGGGATTCACCCCCCCCCCCCCCCCCCCCCCCC